>JAGMUV010000047.1:0-289487 GCA_020744425.1 Dactylonectria macrodidyma | reverse complement strand
CCACTTCTTAACCACCTCCCTCTCTCTTCCTTTTACTTTCTTTATTAACTTTTATATAACTACTTCTTCTTTTAACTTTCACTTTTACCCTCTCTCTTTCTCTAACCCTCATACTTATACTTTCCCTCTACTTCTTACTATAAACTACTTTCTCTAACTCTTATTTTACACTCTCTTTTTAACTTCCACTTTTACTCTCCTCTTTTAATTTTTACTTTCTCCTTTTATTTATTATATCTATCCTCTCTTTTACTTATTCTATTTATACTCTCCTTCTTTCATATAATTACTTCTTCTTTTAACTTTTACTTTTACTTTCTCTTTCTATTTTTTATATCCATATTTTCTTTTTACTTATTTTATTTATACTCTTTTTCTAATTTTTATTTCTACTCTCTTCTTTACTTCTTTTTTAACCTTCATTTTTATATTCTTCTTTTAACTTTTATATTTACTCTCTCTTTCTAATTCTTATATTTATACTTTCTTTGTGATATTTATATTTATATTTCTACTCTCCTTTCTCTAAATTTTAACTTTTATATCTATATTCTCCTTCTAACTCTTATCTTTATATTTTCTTTTCAATTAATTATTAACTTTATATTCTCTTTTTAACTCTTACTTTTACACCCTCCTTCTAACTCTTACTTTTATATTCTCCTTCTAACTTTCATACTCACACTCCCCCTCTAACTTTTATCTTTACTTTCTCTTTTTAACCTTTACTTTTATACTTTCTTTTTAACTCTTACTTTTACACTCTTCTGTAAAGGCTATAGCAGTGGAAGGAGTGGAAGGAGTGGAAGGTTATTGGTGGAACTCGGCGATTGTGGGTCAAGGGATTGACCAATCAGAAAAGGGATTAAAGATTCAGAAAGAGCAGGAAAAGACGATTAGAAAGGTAGTCAGTTTGATGTGATTGGTTGAGAAATGCATGTATTGATGATGATGATCCTTCTGGACTGGCTAGAGAAAAGCCCCAGCTTTATAGAGAGATTGTTGTCCAGTCACATGTCCAATCTAACAGAGGATTTGGACAATTTGTCATAGTAAAACCGGGTAAGACGTGTCCCGAGTTTTAGGACTGTTGGACGTATGTCTGATGCTTGAACTCTAACCTTATTGAAGGTTCTTATTATAGATGTCTTTTGTGGTTATAGTATAAGGAAGATTGGCTTTCTGAGGCATAATATATACCATTATAAAGCTAAAAATCAGGAGATTTTGAATATGTTATTTATAGTCTTATCTAATAAGAGCTAAAGAAGATATTTCCTTATCAGTTATATATTTTATATATAAGGACTTTACATCTTCTAACTTTCATTTTTTTACACTCTCCTCTTAACTCTTATATAAACCACTCCCTCTAACTCTTATATAAACTACTCTTCCTAACCTTTAAATAACCTATTCTTTTTAATTTTATATAAACTACTCCTCCTAATCTTTATATATCCTATTCTTTTAACTCTTATATAATATATTCTCTTTAACTTTTATATAACTCTATTTACTTTCATCTCTTTTTTATTTTTATTATAACTTTTTATTTTATACTTTTATTTTACTCTTTTTTTTTAATATCCTTTTTTTTTATCTTTTCTTTTACTTTTTTTTATCTTTTTTTAATATACTTCTTTATTTATTTAATTTTCTTTTTTTTTCTTTTCTTTTTTTTATATTCTTATATTTTCTTATTAATTCTTATTTTTATATACTCTTTTCAACTTTTATATTTATACTCTCTTTTTATTTTTTATTTTTATATTCTTTTCTTACCTCTTATTTTCACATTATCCTTCTAACCTTTCTATACATATCCCTCCTTCTAACTCTCACTCTTACACTCTCCCTCTTATTCTCATATATATATCTCTCCTTCTAATCTTTATATTTATACTCTTCTTCTAATTCTCACCTTTATACTCTCCCCCTAACTCTCACCTTCACACTCTTCTGCTAATCCTCACATAACTACTCCTTCTTCTAATCTTCATATCTATACTCTCCTTCTAACTCTCACCTTCGCTCTCTTCCTCTAATTTTCATATATCAGCGGTTACCCCCTCTCCTCCTCCCTGCCGCGCTGCCGCTTGCCCTGCTCTACTACGGGTTACCCCCAACTCTACTACCCTCTCTCTCTCTTTACACTCTACTACACTCCCACTTGTCCTGCCCTACTACGGGTTACCTCCATCTTTACTACCTTTTCTTTAAAATCTCCCCTGTACTAATACTTACCTTACTTTACTACTAGTTACCCCTACCCCTACTACTCTCTCTTTAACCTCTTACTGCACCTACACTTACCTTACCCTATACTTCGTACCTTACTTTATGCCTCTTACCTTACTCTATGCCTCTTACTTTACTCCATACCTTTACTTCTACTCTTTTTTACCTCGTTTTACTATAACTTCAACTCTTACTTCTCCTTTTTTCAACTCATGTCTCTATCTTCTCTTTCTAACCCTCATACATATTACTTCTCTTCTAACCTTGATAACTTACTTCTTTCTTTAACTCCTATACTAACATCCTTTCCTCCTATAATCTCCATAATCATTATTTTCTCAACCTTACTACCTATCTAACCCATGTAATACTTTTATGACACTAGCTTACTATATTCTCTTTCTTTTCCCTTATACTCATCATATACTACACTAATTCCCATAACCCTACGCCGGACCCTTTCTATCCCTCTCTTATTATTACGTACTGCATTCCTGATTTCCTTATGAGCAGGCTTTCTATCCATACTCCATACTCCATACAGACCCGTATGGAATATGGAATATGGAATGGGCCTCGTATGGAAGCTTATTCCATACGTATGGAATACAAAAAATGACGTCATCTCACACTACCACTATCGTAAAGAACCAGGTTTGGGAGCTCTGCAATTCAGTAATTGTACAGTGATTTGCCTGCCGTCGGCTGCAGACAGCGCTGACATTGAAGTATGAACCAGCATAGACGAAGGTTTGGGATCACTCTGAAACAGACTACAATAGCGGGAATAATATTTTTACTTTTCAGTCTTGAAAAGAATCAGGTGTTGAGCCCCGCCACCTTTCCATACTACCACCTTCTTCCTCGTTATCCCCCTCTTCGACCAAGTCGACCGGAATTCCCTGGGTGATGCCGCTCTTAATCCAGCTCTTCATGCACTCTCCTCTCTCGATTGTACGACTTCCCAGCCGACATCGATCCCATGATATTGTGCGTCGTGCGCCAGAAAAGACGCGCTCTGGCTCGGCCGACATAGCGGGTATTGAGAGGATATCGACGGCCATTTTGGATAGACGGGGGTATCGTTGTTGCTGCTCCTCTCTAAGCCACCAAGCAAGCGGGGGACAGTCGATGGCGACAGGAGTTTCCGCGGTGAAGGACTTGTATTCGTCGAGATCACTCATCGCTGGGCTAACGACATCGAGCTCTCGAGCAAGCAGGTCATACTCGTCGAGTGGCTGTAGGCTGTCTCGTAGCTCAGGCGTTGTGGTGGTAATCGGTAACCCCTGGTAGTAATCCTCCCAATACTTCTTCACGCCATCAAGGACTGGTTTGTGCCACGATTTGGGCCAGTTCTTCTTAACATGGGCCATACGCCGCGACGGATGAAGTATCATGGCTGCGCCATAGGCAGGGCTCTCATCTGTAAGCTGGTAATACTTGTCAAATATAGCCCATGAGGCTGCAATGCAACTTCGGAGGGGATGATTGTCGGATTGCTTTTGGAAGGCTTGTGTGTAATGCTTGTGAAGAACGTCCATGGTGAAGAGCGTGCGGTCCAGAGTGGCATAGCGGCCCTCCGTGAGTTGAGTAATCTTCCAGAAGGGTTGAAGGAAAGCGCGTGTTTCCCGTAGGACTCGCCACTCATTAGGGGTGAGATAATCGTCCTGCGTGTCCTCATAGTACTTTCTCTGATACCACTCCACATGCTCCTGGAGATCAAGGACAACGTCTAGAAGAAGGAACCATGAGTTCCAGCGCGTATCGTTGTCAAGGCCCAACGACCTTCCAGCGCGCTTCTTAAATAGATTCCACCGATAATCATTCTCGCGCATGTGCACTGAGATATTGTGGACTTTGCCAAGTGGCCCCAGTCGACGCCAACCAAGCGCTTTTTGCGCCTTGACCCGTTCAGCAAAGTCACTGCCAAACGCAACTTCGTCGTCACCCTCAATCTGTTCCAGAGCTGCTCGTGCGGCTTCTTTGGAGTCCATGAAGAGGAAGGCTTGAACAGCGAGGTTGATGACATGGCCATGGCATCGAATCCTCTGCTTCTTTGCCTCCCAGTTGATGCCTTTCCCCTGAAGATGTTTGCCCAGCAAACGGCAGAGCTTGTCGTTTGAACCATGGTTATCACCGGTATAGAAGCCGATCTTATTCCAGATGTTATAGTCTTCGAGGACATGCTGGAGAAGCTTCCACTGCTCAGCTCCGCCATGGCTACCCGGCCCATCGAGGCCGGGTAGCTCTGATAGAGCAAGCAGCGCTTGCAGTGTCTCCTTAGCGTCCGTGTCGACAAATTTGACGCAAATTCCAAGGAAGGCCTTGTGATTCGGAGCCGACCAAACATCTACAGAGAGATGGAGCTTCGACGACGAGGATTGCAGCTTTCTCCGCAGGACATCCTTGTGCACACAATAAGAATTGGAGACAAGCTTTTGGATGGAGCCGTGGGAGAGGCTAATTAGGTCCTCTGCAGTGTAGTTCACCGCGCAAATAAGCGCGTGTAATTCTGGCCAAGAGCTGCAGTTGTAGGAGAGATTGCGGACGGTGACGAGCTGTACCAGGGCCTCAAGTGCGGCCTTCCGATTGACTGCAGCTCTAAGAGTTTCCTCTTGCCTCGCCAATTGCTTCGTAGTATTCGCCTCACCAGCCTTGGCGAAAGCATCCTGAATAAGGTTGTCGCGTTGTTTCTTGATCGGATGGTCGTGGGCAACTAACTCAATTCCGTGGATTTTGAGCAAATGGCGGCGAAACGTGGTTGAGACAGTAGTGGAATAGGTCGGATCTCTGCAATGCATACAATAATAGATCTTCTCATTTTTCCGAGGGCAGCGCGCAGGCTCTGAGTTCTGAGGCTCACGGGCATGTGCCCAAGTATTTGCAGTTGACTTGCGTTTTCGAGTCTTGCGGCCGCTGCTGTCGGATGGATCTTGCGGAGCAGAACTTGGAGATGAGCGAAGCCCAGTGGTGGACGAAGCCGACCCCGCACGGTCAGTGGAATGATTTGAAGCGAGGGAGGACGGTTGGAACATTTCCGGGCCGATCGCATCACGACGCGCCTTTTCGTTGCTGATGTCGAAGCGGAAACCCGATGAAAGTGCCTGGTAATTAATTACACAGCCCCTGAATTTGCTGCGGCAGGATTAATATTCTTCCGGCCTTATTCCATACGTATGGAATACGGACGGCCCGTATGGAATATGGAGTATGGAGTATGGAATATTCCATACTCCATCACTTATTCCATACGAGTATGGATAGAAAGCCTGCTTATGAGCACATTCAACCTCTCCTTCCGGGCCCACTTTTAACGGAGACCGCGGGTCTTATTTTCGGCCCTCGCCATCGCCTCTTGCGGCCCCAACTGCCGGTCCGGCCTGGTATAACGTTGCCCCCGGCCCCGCACTTGACCGGGCTTGCGAGCTGAACCCAAATCCGGCTTTCCTCTCTCTAATCCATTATGCTAAAATGGCTCCGGCTTGTTTATCTCTCTAGTCTACTAGCGTTCCTTTCTCCCACAACGGCATGGTCCTCTAATCGCACCTCTACGTTTTCAATCCATAATGAAACATGACGGAATGACTTAATCTCACTCTCATTATCCTCATCCTCATCCTCCTCCTCTTCATCACTCCCAGGCATATCAAGCCACTCATGTGTCCGTATTTGCTTCTCATCTAACGCATAGCCATCAGGTCGTAGCCAGCTAAATATACTCCGCGTTGCAACTTCTGATATGAACTCCTTGGTATGATCCAGGTCTTCCGGCAATGGTAGAGTCCACGCTACGTCGCTGGATGCAAGGAGAGGTGGATGCCTTGGAGCATTGGCGGGAGCCACAAGAGTGGACTGTTCAACCCTAGACTCATCGCCTATGCAAACCCAAGTAAACCCCTTGTATCGGAGGCCATGGCCGCGGCAGTCTCGGTGTATTCGGGCTTCGATGTCTAACTGCTCAATAGCAGTAGTGCCAAAGGGCGCCCATTGACAAACGGGTGCACGGGAATGGTCTTCCGCTTGAGAAAGGAAAAGGAGGCGGCACTCGTCTGCACGGGATATCCATGCAGGCCCACCAGAATGGTCAGCTGAAGGCTCCTGAATAAATGACTGCATGGTACCAGACCATGCAGCAGCGTTCAAGTCGGTCGGTATTTGCCCAAAGCCAACTTGCCTGATATATCTCTGCTGAAGGCCAAGTATCGTTACTCCCAGCCAGAGAGGGGCGGCCTCGGGTAGCCGGTCCATCAGCATTCGCCCTAGAACCCATGGCTCAGTTGCGACCAACGAGTCGGCGACGTGTAATGCTCCCTGCAACCATGGTCCTGCCTTGTTGCATTCCACGCCTGGCTCGAAGAAAACCCCTAGCAAAATGCTCTGAAGTCCTTTAACGTGGCAGCTCAAGGTAAGGAGTCTATCCACGTCTTGATGCCGAGGCATGCGGTGGCGGCGTCGTTGCCCTCCATCGCCACCTCCAGGCTGTGCTTTGGCAGATGACACGGATGTGATGTTGCATGAGCTCTCCAGTCCGCCTCCACCCATCTTCAGTGCTGGCAAAGTTAAGGACGGGGTCCCTCGCAGGCTGGGGAGTAGGAGAACAGCTGCTAGAGCGGCTGAGCTTTGATCATGGAGTTCATGAAGATGGCAAAATTTGTCGAGAAACGCAATGGCTTCCAAAGACGATGCTGCTCTGCTCGTTGTTGAGACTGATGTGGACGATGCCGGATTTTGCTGGCTAGAAATACAGAGACTGGGGCTCGAGGCTAAAGAAATGGACCATGGTGCCAATAGCTCGTCTTCTTGTATGGCCATCATCGCTTGCCACCCTCTGCCGGGTGCCAGGACCGCAGCCCACCAGCGCGCCTCCTGAAAACTGCATGCCCCAATGAATATGCTTGTAGGTGAAGTCTGATGAGAATCTTCATTCGGATATTCTGGGGCCGATACTTGACTGTCCGTGTATGTAATGGAGCCTTCTCTCGGCGCAAGCTCAGTCCAGCGAGCCGATAGTACATATGCCCATGCTAACATGAGGATAGAGACGTAGTTTCGATCCTCAAGTGAGAACCAGCTTTTGTGGTAGTTATTTTTATGTCGACTCTGGTCAATGCAAAGAGGGATCGGATCCTTCGCTGAGACTGTAATGTCTACTAGCTGACGAAATGAAGGCATCTCCTGTTGGCAGCCCGATGACGAAGAACCCCATTCTGAGAACCCGCTGACATATGCTCGGCTATGTCTCTGGTACCGAACATGGTTGATTCTCGTGTCTGGCCGTAAACAGGGATGCTGAGGGAAGGCATCGTTGAGTGAGATGGCGTAAGGTGGGAGCGCCGGGTTCCTTCGCGCTTGGCCTCGTAATCCAGACCATAACTTGAAACTGTTTACATATGCGGCGTAGTAAGACTCAGCGCTTGGCCGAATTTCATTGTTCATGATTTGTTATAGCGTAGAAGAATGTTGTTGTTGGTTCGAACGATGTAAAGTGGGAAAAGATGTAAAAGGATGCGAAGAGGGCATGGGTGGGGCTTTGTAGCTAGCACTTTCTTAGCACACCGCCTTCCTGCTTCTGTAAATCCACTATGGGTTTGACGCGCGCTTCCTGAAATAGCCCCCCCCCCACACACACACACACTTCATCAAAGAATCCCTACGCAGACCAGACTCGGCGCGTAAATGGTCATGGTAATAGTATAAGCAATAGGTCTATATAATACAATTGATCTCTCTGCCCCTTTAGGGTTAGGGTTAGGGTTATGCTGCTCCTCCTCCTCATCGTCAAGTGCATAGATGAGGAGGCGGCATAAAAGCTGAGCGATATAGAACGCAAGTATCTGCCGGATAGGGTCGGGCGAAGAGGATGGCTGCTCGCCTTCTTTCCTTATTACCTCCTGGAAAATGTGATCGAGTGGAAGGATCCAGCGAGCAGCTTGTGTAGACACAAAGGAGGTGAACACTTTAGTCAGAACAATCCAAAAGGGGTGATGCAGCTCACCAGCTCCGGCATCGAGAGGAACGTTCCAGGACATTAGCCCGGTGTAGGGACTCCTGTCGGGCTCCAATGCGCCGTCAGCCCACATGGCAAGGATAACATCGAGCCGAAATGTGACCTCTTTCCGGATTCCAAAGTTTGGGTGCCTGCGCAGAGATGAGATGGCCCTCAGATGCCGCTTATTAGCATCCCAGGCATGCAAGAGATGGGAGCGGTTGAGCTGGGGTACAAAGGCGCGTTGGCGATTTTGATCCATCCCCGCCAGGTCTTTCAACATGCCTTCGTCAAAGGCAAGGAGAGGGAGGTGGCCTGAGCTGAAGAGCTGGTAATTGCTGAACATGACCCCGAAGAGGCCCTTGCTGCAGTTGTACGCCTTGGCACGGATGATGCCGGGCGACCTAGCATCCGGGTGGCCTGGGTTGGGGACCCGGCTTGGCCTCGCCTTAGCATAGTAGGTCCCTGCATCGCGGAGGAGTAAAGAACGGTAGTACTTGGCGTCAAGCGAGGCTTCTGGGACCAGATCTTGGAGACTCTTATGAAGATGACGGCAGCATTCACTTTTCCAGAGTAGCATCCAAGGTTCAGCCCTGCCCTGAGCGTCCTGAGACCGCGATGACAATGGAGGTCTGCTAACATGGTCCCGCATCCCCACATCAAGCCAGCAGGAGTGCATGTCGAGTTGGCTTGGGTCGAGATTGGCCAAGATAATATCTCGAAACAGAGCCAAACTTTCGTAGAGGCTCGGTCGCGCAAATACGTTCTTCAAGTCATGAGATTGGAAAAGCAAGCGAGGGTTCTGGAAGTAGGCAATGTCTTCCCCTCGCCGTGTTTGGACCCGGTGCAGGTTCGCTCTCTCTACGATTGACGCCCAGAAGCGCGGAAGAGCGCTGGCGGGAACATCGTATGCGAGTCGGAAGGCTCGGCTCTCATCTTCAGCACTCCACCGGCCAGCACCCGGCTTTTCCTGGTACGCGCGAGAGTTTGCGTAGATAAGGTCATATGAGCCAGGGATTTCCTGCCGGGCGTGATCGGGAACTGTTTCGTAGACGGCTGGGAGGATGATCTCGTCATAAAGATCTCTGAACCGTGCGAGAGACAAACTGTTTGCAGCAGCCCGCGTCTGTGAACGGCTCCATGAGGGAAGAAGACGAAGACGGAGAAGAGGACACCGGCGGTTGTAAAAGACCCGATACAGGTGTGCCTCGTATGTGCCAGGTCCAGGCCGTGAGGTTGTATGACTTGGTTGGTGGAGATGTTACTCTTGTGCGGTGGGAAAAAGGAGAGCCGAAACCGGTTGGGGGCTCGAATGGCTGATAGGCTGCTAGCCCCGAACCAGATGCTGTCGACATCCCACTGCCGCGCGACGGTTACCGAGTTCTGGGACAGGGAGGCCTGTGTCTTGCGGAAAGAGAGCGGTTCGGCAGGTTGCGATACGGCATTGATATCGGGCGGGGAGCTCTTGAGTGACCGCAACCTCCTGAGCAATCTGCTGTACCCTTACAAGGTGCCGTTGGTCGCGGTGTCGTTGGACGCGGAGACGCGTTCGCTCGACGGAAGGCTACTGAGTAGTTAAATATCCGTATTGTGGGGACTGCTTTTGGTTCACTATAGCGCCTACATGGCTCAAAAGTGCTCCCGGATATGGTCTTCCTACTTTCTCAACAGCGACAGCCGATAGACTCACCTCATCAGACCACCAATCTCCTCGCTGTTCTGTTACGCCCTCAAATGTCGTCAAAGGTATCGAGGACTTGAATCTCTCTTTGAGGGGGCTCAGTTCGAGCTAAGAATTGCCGGAGTAACGAATTAGGCAGAGCCACATCATCCATCTCTCTTTCCTTTGCTTCAAAGTGACTGCGCATTTCATATTGCTGGCCATTATTATTGAGCACCTCGCGGATCCATTTCGCTCGCCGAAGGATCGTTTGATCAAGTTGAGGCAGGGATTCAATCGCGCTGACCACGGTCATGACATTATGGCGAGACGGCAACAGGATCGTGGGCTGGTTGGGTCTAGTCGAAAACCGAGTCGACTTTGCCAGAATGGGAAGACGGAATGGGTCCTCACGCTGTCCGTCTCCCGCCGTAGAGTTACGAAATTTCCAGGGCATTATAAATGCCAGATCGTTCTCATGGCTCCATTGGGGCCCAACAAGATCCACCAAGCATTCCATAGCTTGTTTACAAATTCGATCCCTTTCCTTAATTTTAGCCTCGCGTAGCTGGTTGTGGTGGCTGATCAGTCGTGTCCATAGTTGTATGAAACTGTTAGAATGGTTCTGGAACTCCGTGACGTTGATAGCTCTCGACATCGCGGTTGGTGGGATACAAGGGTTCCGATGCTGATGATTATCGACTGAGCCCCAAGGCGCAAGAGTAGTACATTCATGCGGCGAGAAATAAGGAGCCCAGTACTGTATCCGGAAAAAGGTCGCTCTTTGATATCCAGCCCCAGGCCTGCGGTCAATAGCGACGTCCTTGGTCGGATCACTGTTGAAAGTGACCATGATGTAGTTACCAATAATGCGACTGAAGCGTTCATCAAATGGACCCGCGTAATCTTCAATGGCTTCCCAGAGCCGTTTGGCCCTCTGATAGAGTTCAAGGAAGTATAGGCCGTACCAAGATGAAATTTTCGGACGGTTGAAAAGACGCTTAAACACAGAACTTGACCAGCTGTCGTCCGGGGGCAGATACTTGCGCGTGCCCATCCATAAGGGTACATCTCCCGGTATGTCTTCGGCGTCAGAATTAGGGTGAGTTCGAATGTATGCAGTCCAAGCCTCATCGTAAATCTCCCATATCGTCTGTGCTGTGACGATGCGACCCATCTGCATAGCCGACTCCTCTTCGCTTCGCTGCAGTCGCTTCAGGCAGGGTAGGACATTGTGCCCGACTTTCTTGCGAAGGCGCTCCCAGTAGAGCTGCAATTTGGAAAGCATATGCTGATGGTAAGCCCGAGCAACCTCTTCGGTAGCTAGGCAAATGATTCTCTCAACCAACTCATCTGCCGTGTGGCGACGACCGTTTTCAAATTCGGAACGGGCATGCTGAAGCAACTGCCGCAAAGATATTTCGATTGCGACTTTGGACACTGTAAGACGCTGAACACTCATTTGAGATACAAGGCCGCGCTGGAAAGGATTCCGAGGGATGTAGAGCTGGATGAGGGTCTCTAAGGCAATGTGTCCGCTATGCCAGTCGAGGCTTGACGGGGGGATCCAAAGCATCCCAGAGTCCTGAATGGACAGATCCAGCCCAAGGCCCCGTCGCTCTAGTAAAAATTTGGCATGGGGGATTCGGCGACTCTGAACCGTCCACTGCGACAGCCAAATCCAGTTGTCGTATGAGAAACGCTCCTTACTTGCGAGTGCGTAAGTGAGAAGTCGGCAGAAGAGCTGGGCTGTATAAAAAGCGAGAATCAGGGAAGGTGGGGAGATGTTGGCAGAGAGAGACGCCTGTTGAAACAAGTGATCCAGCGGGAGGACAAGTCGTGCAGCCTGGGTGAAGATAAGATCATTGATATCTTTGGTGGAAACAACCCAGAAAGGGTCATGCCCCGCACCACTGGACGCGCCTGACACCTTGAAGGACCGATGGCCCACGTGGGGACTCTGATTTGGCTCAAAATAGCCTCGATGCCACATTCTAAGAATCACATCGAGCCGAAAAGTCATTTCCTTCCGAATACCATAGTTTGCGAGTGCTCTTGCGTCCGAAGTAGCTCTCAAGTGCCGCTTGTTAGCCTCCCATGCTTTCAATAGGGCGTCACGCCTGACTTGATGACGACCTTGATTAGCTGACGAGAGATCGTTAATCATGCCCTCATCTAGAGCTAGAAGCGGAAGAAAACCTGACCCAAATAGGTCGTAGTCACTAAACATGACAGAGAAGAGTTCTTTATGGCAGCTATATGCCTTGGCGCGAATTACCCCTGGCTTGCGCTCATGGGGGTGACCAGGGTTTGAGGCTCGAGTGCGCTTCGCTTTGGCTTGATAATCCCCGATATCGCGAAGCAGAAACCGTTGAAAATCCACAGCGTTCAAGTGAGAGCTAGGCACAATTTTAGAGAGTTGTTCATGAAGATAGGAATGGCATTGGCTCTTCCATAGAACAGTGAAAGGCCCTCGTCCCGAAACATCGTGGGCCGGAACACTCGCAACATAATCACGGGCCCCAATATCAATCCAGCAGGAGTGAACATCCAGATGCGCAGGGTTAAAAGCCCGGAGGACAGAGTATTCGAAGCTGTTCAAGGACTCGCTGAGTGTCCCTCTTCCGAAAGTGTTCTTTAGGTCGTGAGACTGAAATAGCAATCGAGGGCCCTTGAAATATGAGACCAGTTCTCCGCTCTTCGTGGTGAGCTGGAATGAGTTTGCTTTCTCGACCACTAGGTTCCAAAAAAGCGGGAGATCTTCTGCTGGAATCGTGTATTGAAGATGGACCGCTCTGCTGACATCATCTGGCTTCCATCGGTTGTTTCCGGGCTTCTCCTGGAAGGAACGGGATTTCGCATACGCCATGTCGTACGTTCGCGGTATCTCCTGGCGACAAGGATCAGACACCGCCTCATAGGCCGCCGGAATGATGATATGGTCGTAAAGATCCTTCTGTCGCTCTAGTGAGAGAGCATTCCGAGTCGCCGATGTTGAATCAGGAGCTGCATTTGGGAAAAAGAGAAAGGCGGAGAAGCGTACGCTCTGCGTATTAAATGTACCAAACTTGATATGCCTTGTCTTTTCCAGTTCCAGTCCATGAGGCTGAATCACCTCGTCGCGTGACAGATTTAGAGCTAGAGAGGGCAGAAAAGACAGGCGGAAGTCATTAGGCGGTCGAATTGCCTGTAGACCTGTTGCCCCGAACCAAAGACTATCAATGTCCCATTGCCTAGATATTAACAGCTCCGATTCGTCTGGAGGGAGAAGATGCATCTGCGACTTGCGGAAAGAAAGCGGCTGGCTCGGCTTACTTGCCAGGAAGTCCTTCCATTGTCGGAGGAAGCTACTGGGATCATAAGAACCAGCCTCGCCAAAGACCGTCGACAGAGGAGGAAGGGAGGCCTGCAAATACTGCACGCTCTCTTGAAGGGAATGGGTGTGTTCTGGCTCATTGATCTCAGACCGACGCGCACCTGGTTTGGGTATTCTCATCAGTATATCACTCATTGACCTCAAACACATGACAAGACGTACAATGACATTTGGAATTAAAGAATATCCGGAAAGCCTGATCATATGCAGTCTCATGGGGTTCGAGAAAATCGGGGCTCAACTCGGCGTCTGGCCGCCGGAGGGCTTCAATGAAGCTGCCGAGGGTCACGTTGTGATTTCGACCGACGGCCGGGTTGATGGGCTCAGAGAAACGTTGCGAAGAACCGACGCATGAGCATACCGGGCAGGTTTGTGGATTTGCCCGAACATGACGCGTCGACACTGACGAACCTGATATTCCCTCGGTGGGCCGGCATCGGCAATTGATCATCGTGTCTGAGAAGTCAGACTCTCTTGAAGGTAATATTGGCGGGATTCGTAATCGATGCAATCGGTCCCGGTATTTCTGAACGTGGCGTCGTGTAAGCGCTCGGGTCGACTCTGGAGTGCATCCTCGGGGACTGCGTGTTTCAGGGAAAGCCGCTTGGCGTATAGGCGAAAATCTACACGTTGGAGGCGCGTCGATGTGTGCTGCGACCTGTTCCGCACCATGTCCCGTTCCTGTTAGCTGGCTCGTGAGTGACGGGGCGGCCCGAGCATCGGTTGTATAACAGGCCGTGGGATGAGACAGTGACTGTTCGTTAGAGCATGCCGGAGGTAAAGCTCCTCCAAAAACCGTCATAGCAGAGGTGGGAGCGGTAGCTACCACCTGGCGCGTTGGCAAATTGGTTTGATTACCAACAGGCCTCGGACCGTTGCAGGATACATCCTCAGGAGACACCAGGTCATGGGTAGAGTTGACCACGCGGACCCCAGAGTAAGTAGAACACTCCTGACGAACCAGGTTTTGCCGTCTCTGCTGTTGTCGGAGGCGCCGGTTTCTCGCCCGCTCGCGTGGGCTTTCAATCTTGGATGGGTTTGTGATGGCTCGGCGACCCATATTCCCCCAGGTGCTCGTAGATGACAATCTGGCCATCCATTTTGTTCGACATGGCCAACGCTCTCCTTTTTGATTCTGGTTGCAATAGCTGACTCCTGGTGCATCGTCACGTTTAGGTTTGATTAATTATTCAACGGCAGTTGCGAATCACCCAGCTAACAGGGACTCATCACACCGTAAACAAGGATGGTGATTGGCGTCAAGCACGACGCGAGAACAAGGATCAACGTCTTCGCAATCCGAAAGGAGGATAAATTGCCAAGCCACGCCAACGTCGAACATCTTGTTTGTGCACGCTTTTCATAAATCATTTGAGAAGTCACAAGTGGATGATCACAGGCGGTGCTTCAGTTTAAATTGGCTCTCATTGGCTGGCACACAAGCTATGGGGATACCCGTATATTTTAAACAGCCTCTGATTGGCCACTGTTAAGCAGGGGGAAGAGCCCAGTTTATCGGCGTCCTACCCTACACGGGCTCTGTGGTCGTCTTTTTGGCCAATACAGGTCGCCTCAAGTGAGAAAAATGCAATTCTTTTACCGAAATCAATTGAGGAGAGTCTTCTCTACGTTTTGGTGTACTTTTCACTTCCTGCATCGAGGTGGTTGGGATCCGGTCCGTTAAAATCTGTTTTTTCATTCTTTCCGAACGCAAAGGTCAACCCGGACCCCTCCAGCCATAATAGATTACCCAACCCCCTGTCTTCGCCATTGATCCATCAAATGACCAATTTCTCTGTAATACAATTAGGACAGCGCTTTATACCACAGTTTCTACATGGGTCTACAGAAATATTCATCCCTGCCGAACCGCACAAACAACAAGTCCAGAAAAAGACCCATTTCTTCTTTGCCTATACGGAGCAACGTCAGGCCCGTGCCACAGGTAATACTAGGTTCGCCACAAATCACCTCGTAAAAGGGAGCCTCATTCGCTCGCTCATCAAAACCCCCAACATCCTCCATACACCTAGACCGCTTCATAGCATTGAATGTCATGATTATAGGGCGGCTACTGACTTACCTAGGGTCTTATATGCCACGCAGCGCTGCAAGATCTTCGATTCGTACAAACTGTGCGCTCGATTATTGGAAAAAGGGTTTTCCTCCTTTCAAGGAACCCCTGCACGTAAATACAAAACCGGTCTGATCTACGCTAACTGAAATAGGGTTCCTGATCATGCCACCTGTCAAATTCCCTACCTATGACCTAAAGACCGACCGGAGAAGCCCCATACCGCTGTACTACGCCACACCGCACAGTCATAGCACCAATGTACCACCAAAAACAGGTCTACGTCGCCAGTGCTATTCTCGCCTATACATCTCGCCGATCAAATATAGAAGGCGCCGTTCCTTGCGGACAATCCACGCAGAGCTAAGTATGCCCTCTGTTGTAATACGTGCGTTCTGAGGCTCAACAATATCGTATACGTGATCGTAGTGCTCTTTGACGAAGCTCTATCATATGGCCGAGGCCGGCTAACCTATTCAGATAGTTTTACGGGTCGAAAACTTGATTTTATCATTCGAGAGGCATTCCTGGACATTTTGGGACGAATCTTATGCGTCTTAGCTTAATAATGTCGAATCTTTGGCTTGAAATGGCGTATCTGAGACTTCATTGACCGGCCGATCGCGTTGTTGTTCTGGCAAAATGTAACTAAACATTCCCCTGCATAAGTTGCCCCGGCTACCCTACCTGCATAGCACCCCTAGCTTGAAGCTAATTTCCCCGCAGGCCTCGATGTCCCATTGCCGATATCAATTGCCATATTTTGTGGGAACCAGCCTAGCAGTTTTGATAGAGTATGATTCTGGCGTTATAATAGCGGTGAAACAAGCTATCCAGATCATTCCCTTACTTCCAGGCTCGCCGTACGTGGTTGGATCACCTGTGTCCATAGCCACTATCGCCATCCTCTTCAAGCGTGAAGCTACAGTCGCTCTCCAGTCACTTCTTCAAATAGGGCTCCAAGATCTCTTCGCATATTCGCATATAACCGTTGCACTACTCCGTACTGTATCTTTCCATTCCTAGTCGAAGAACCTTGTACGAGACAAACATGGTTCTTGAATTGTATAGCTAATAGCGGCTCAACAATGCAGCCGCTTGCAGTCTCTCTCAGCAGCTCCCTTCCGCGCCAGCAAAGTAAAAGGAGCGTTCTCTGTTGTCAGGCACCTCGCAGTCAGTGCCCTGTCCTCGTCGGCTTAGCTTGGAATGGCACTCGCAGGAGACATAGATGATGTCCCACCAGCCCTTTCCTGCCAATACAGCTAAGCTTTACCAATGCAAGCTAGCGAAAGGTTTTTTGTGTGTTCTTATCTTATATTCGGCTTTCCAGGCAGGCCGATTGAAGTCCACTGCGGTGCGCTCCGATGTGCCCCTCGGCTCCAGCTTGTAGCCACACCAGCCAAAAAATACCATTTCGTACCAGAACCCAACTTCTCAAATAACTTTCCTAGTTACTCGAGATAAGGCTCAGTCACTTTCATTCTACGGCCGTGGGTTTCTAGTATACCGGCCTGTATATGGCGCTCATAAGCAAACCGGTAAATACAAACCGGTAGTCTAACTGTCTCAGAATACCGCAGTGGTCCAAACACAAGTCTTCTGAAAGGCGGATCGATGACTTCAAGAAATATGTATGTCCGTCCCAGCCAGAATTTATATCACGTCTCATACTGTGTGTAGGTCGTCCTGTGCTGCGTTACTGGAAGGAAGTGGTTGCGATGGGGTGGAAGGTTGTGGTATACTGCGTTTGCTATCGGCCGCTTGTGGTTGAGAAATAAAGTCGAACTTCTGCAGTTGTGTCTATCTATACTCTAATAATGAGACTTGGATGTTAAGAACTTTAGGTCAGTTGATTCTCTTTGCATTCGGCCAGTCCCTCGCTGTTGCGTAGAGGTAAAGATAGTAGGTCTTCAGGTGTTGTCAAATGACTCAATCCTAAGGTATACCATGCGATACCCCTCCACCAATAAGACCCCTCTACCGATAAGCAAAAAAAAAGTTTCCCCATACAAAATGCATTTTTTCAACCTCATAAGAAAAACTTAACAAAATTAGCAAAAATAAACTCATTTCCAGTGTTCAGGTTAGAATTCAATATATTTTAATATTTTCTTGGCCTTTTAACCTCGTGGCCTGAGCGAGTGCGTACAACGAGTAACTCTTCCGCCTCCGAGTTTGAACTTTCATCCTCCGGCATCCCTCCCACCTCGATCACATCCTCAACAGCCCCCGTCTCCTCATTTGCTTGGATTGGCTCGGGAATAGTCTCACCAGCCACTAGAGCCTCGGCTAATGTCATGAACTTCTTGTTGGGATTGGGTATGGCTTTTCTCCTCTTGCCTCTACTCAACCGGCCGACTTCCTCCTCCAGACTGGCGATTCTTGAGCTTAGGGAGGCGATCTTTGATTCTTGGGCTTCAAACCCTTTCGATATCACAGAATACCGTCTTCTGGTTGAAGGGCTCTTGTTTTTCTCCAGATCTCTGATACGACGACTGGTTTTTAGCGTATTATCAGAGTCAAGTTGCCCGTCCCTGAGACCCTCTAATTCAGGCGTAGTTTCCTTCTTGTCAATCTCTGGATGTATGAGGGCTTTCCGTCGTGAAATTGGCCAATTTCCAGTCACTCTCCAGCCTGAGAGGATATTTTTCTGGGTTATACCCACTTCCCTGGCTTTGGCATAAGCCTTGATGAAGTTGGCCTTATCCACCGGTGCAGAATCAGTCAGGCTTGCCAGTTTTTGGAGTTCTTTGCGATATGCAGCTTTGGAGGCATTAAAAACGCCATTATCCAGCGGCTGGAGACTATGAGAGCAATGTGCCGGCAGGTAACAACAATATACGTTATTCAAAAAGCACGTAGCCATCCACTCATCCTGGATATTGAGTCAGCGACATTTATGACCTACACCAGTTAGGTACTTGCAGATACATGGCTTCCATGGCCATCTAATATAATAAGTCTGGCATCGGACTCATCTTCTGGCCGGGTTTGAGGCAGATAGACCTCTCTAAGCCACTTAACTGCGATATGGTTATCTGTCCAACCGTTCTCAGAAGTAATAAAATACCAGTCGGCTATCTTCTTGAACTCATCGATAAACCATTGCTGCTGAAGCTCTTTGCCTTTGAAAATAATACCAGGTTTCAGAAGACAGCCATCTGCAGTCACAGCTTCGATAAAGCTAGTCCAAACACGGGACTGAGAGCCTTTGAGGAAGGCCTTCCTCTTAGGATCACTACTGCCGATAACCAAGGAATCCAATCCTAGATTCGCAATGGATTAGTGACTTTTGTGGCAAAAACGATAAATACTTACCAAATCCAGCCATGATACCGCCCTCGTCAACATTAACTGTGTTCTCAGCCTTGATCCAACCACACTCTCTCTCCCGGATATCAAAGTACCAATTGATGGCCATTGGAGTAAAAGAATTGAATCTCGAGGCCTCCTGGCGTTTCCCTATCTTCGTCTTGATAGCTGGATGACGTTTCATGAACCTGGCTATCCAGTGTGCACCGATTACCCTTTCCCGGCTTGTTGTCTCAAGAGGGCAGCGACGGTGGCGCGAACTTGACTGTGAGAAGGAGCATAGCCCAAGGCCTCTTGTCGAAGTATCCAGGTGACTAACCTGGACTCCTGAGACTTGGATAACAGCTGGGAAGGATGGGTGACCTCAGACTTTGACGGTACGCCTCTTAATCGGCCCCAAAGAGTCGGCTGAGGGATGCCATGCTTCTGGGCGGCTTGGTTCTTGGAGAGGCCGTTATCTGTGACATCCAATATTGCTTCAATAATGTCATCCTCTGTATAAGAGGCTCGAGGCATTTTTAAGGCGATTATGGAAGGCTGGTGTAGATAAATCTCCTA
The DNA here is from genome assembly GCA_020744425.1 of Dactylonectria macrodidyma. Lineage (NCBI taxonomy): Eukaryota > Fungi > Ascomycota > Sordariomycetes > Hypocreales > Nectriaceae > Dactylonectria > Dactylonectria macrodidyma. The sequence continues at coordinate 270,280 of JAGMUV010000047.1, read as the reverse complement.
TAAGCTTTGGGGAGGACTGTTCGTGGAGGAAGCATTGATAGAAATTTTACATTAGTGCTATGCGACCAAACCGCTTATATAATGTAATAAAGAATAGCATAATACGAAACAACATGAAACTCTCAATAAGACACAGCTTGTTTCATGTAAATAATTTCAATTTTGGCCAAGCACCGTACAAGTGAAATTGGGCATTTTGTATGGGGAAACTTTTTTTTTGCTTATCGGTAGAGGGGTCTTATCGGTGGAGGGGTATCGCATGGTATTGGTGTAGAAGCGCAGTTGATTCTGAAAAAGTTTATTTCAAAAGACCGTTTCCTGTAGACGCAAGTGGAAGATGAAGGATTAAACAATGAGGGTTGCCAAATTGTCACACAATAGTCCTAGACTACTTAACTACAATAGAGAAAATAGCATTAGATGCTACGAATCCTATATTTTCTAACGCGAGCATGCGACATATCTCCACCACCTTTTTATACAACCCCCGATACTAAGCACACAGACACAGAACCTTTGGTGATCCCCACTGGCTTTGAGGTTAAGTGTCACACGGCTAAGTCTAAGGGCCTGTCTAGTCAGTCGTAGCAACCAATCCCATATTTAACACTCCTACGCACTGAATCCTGGAATAGTGACAACCTAAGGTCCGCAGACTCATTCAATTTCTTATAGATAATGCCAATTCAGCTTCTAGCCTTGGTAGTAATACTGAGTCTAGTTATTAAAAAAAGGCTATTTTATCGTTTTGGATATATTTGCATTAACCCCAATGGCAGCTTAGAGCAATCTTATCGAGTTTGTCTCTGCTACCTGCTCAGCCTTTGCCCTACATATCACACTCTAAAGAATCTCTACGGCAGGAATCCAGATAAAGAAATCAGTTTTGCCCATTATTGGCTCCTAATTTACCGCATAAATGGCTCCTATGTATTCGATCACAGATATTGCCTAAAGGTGGCCTTAGAAGCTCGACTCAATAGAGGATTTGCTTTGTTATTCAATTCAACTGTTATATTCTAATGGGCAATCCCTTTCTTGGCACCTTAGGGTCCAACCCTAAGACAGTAACTTAATCCATTTCCTAATCTCCATATTTGCCCAGCCCAAGCCCGATTGCCACCATCGATGTGGTTAATCCCGACTATCATATGCATTTAATAACCACTTATATCGTTAGTAAAACCTCTGCCTCGTCAAGCCTTGGGAGGAGCGCTGATGCAATCCGATGTTTGATTTGTTTCCATTTAAGGAGAGCCCCGACTGCCACCCATGCTAGGATCATCAAGACAACCATCAAGATAATAAACGAGGCTGAGTTCGGGCGTAGAGGCGGAGGGATAGCTGCCTCCTGCATCGACAAGATGGCCGCCGCAAGTGCAACGGGGGAAAATCCCTATTACCTACAATTAGAAAGTATGTCTAGCCTACGGTGCATGCGCCATTCTAAGGACTTTGGTTATTTTCTGTATTTGGAGGCAGACTCACACATAGCATTACAATGGCTAGAACTTGGCTATACTCAGCTGTTCTCGCCTGGAATCTCGCATCTTGACAACCTTCGTCGTTTAGGTGAAGGTTGAGCTATGAAGATGTCCGTCAGCCTATTTATATATGCCCTGAAGGTGGTTTGCTCAAATTCTCTGACTCACATCGCTTGCATAGTCGTCACATAGTTGACGAATGGATTCAAGTTCGTGTGCCAAGTTTTCTAGGTGCTTAAAAGTTGCTCGGATAGTAGACAAATAGAGAGCCGAAGGGTTAGCGGCAGTTGCGAAGGTATTCTCATCCACTGAGGCAAATGTATGCCAATGTCTGACAGTAGCCGTTAGGGTTTGACCTAACTGTCGCGCAAGCCGCCTAGTGCGAACAATCCAATCACGAGATTGCTTAAACTGCGTTGCAAAGTTATCGCGTGCTGAAGTTGAAGAGGCCGCCATTATGAATGGGCAGCTGTCGATCTACCGTACTAGTCAGTCCTTTAATGTAGTTAGCATATCGACGTTGACTGGAAAACAAAATGATAGAACCAGCTAATACCCACTAGATAGGCGTCAAGGCCATCAGCCACCTCTCAAGAACATCTTACATATTCGTGAACCCTATGGCGCATATTTCTCACCACTTCGAGCCATTCGTCCCTTACCTGACGTAGTCGAACTTCCAAAACCCTCAAGAAGTACTCCCGAGGAGTGAGAAGCGGCTGATTTGCGTCATGCTCACCTGCAGTTAAAGGGTCGCATTGTAACCCTCCCGAAAGACCATCTTCATCTTCCATTTCATCGTGGTAAGTCTTAACAGATTCTCTTTCCTCATTAGAGTCGAAATATGTGTCAACGAAACAATATGCGATCCACCTCCAGTTGTCGCATCCGACAATAGAGACAGAGACTTGGGCCTCACAGAGATAGTCGGTTTCTGTCTGGAGTGGCGATGTTGTTGTCCTCTGAAGAAATGATAAGTCCGTTACATGTCTTAACGGCCCATTGTCCGACTTTGTGCGGAAATCACATGGCGGGCGGTGAGGTCGTGCCTTTCTCCACGCATAAAATGGAAGATCAAATGAGAGATGGAAGTATGATGGGCCTGTGGGCTTCCTCAAAAGTCAGCTGCGAGTTAGACTGCCGAAAATTGGGTAATTACTTGCAGGAATTGTAACACCAATATAGCCTTCGAATGCTAGGTATCTGTAGAAGCTGTCTCTCAAAGCTTTAGCTTGATGATATGAGGCTGTCGCTATAAGTGCCATGACCCCCCAACGGTCTAGGTTTGTGATGAATCTGGCGATACTGAGCAATGGAACACGTCTTGAAAAAGCGGAGGCTCTTACATTGGCAATTGCTACACCGGCATGAAGAATGGCTACACAGGCATGACTCTTACACAGGCATGACTTTTTATAGCCTCCGATTGGTCCAACCCTTTTTGTTAGTGCATTTAGATTCTGCCAACAGCTCCCGTTGTACCTCGAGCTTAGCTTCCACAATCGCGACGATCGACGCGTCGTAAGGAAGCTCTTTACCAGCTAGCTACTATACCAATACCTCTTTCTCGCATATTAAGCCTACTTAGAATGATTGTTCGCGAAAGATACGATATTTGTTAAGGTCACTGGGCTGCAGGCGTGGTGTTTTGGACCCCTTGCTGAGACCAACACTCAAACACGGGCGGTGTCAGGCATTGCCAACACCCTCATCTTCAAGGCATCTGCACCACAAAGCTAGTCGTTGTTTTGTACTGAAATTGGTCCCCTCTTTCCTTCTTTCATAGTTAAATCGAGTGCTCTTTTAACCATCTTCTAATCCGTCTGTACGACAGTCTTCCTATCGCGATCAATGCCGTCATTATGTCCCAGCCCGACTCCCGATCTAGCTCAGTAAGCAACCAACGACGACGCAGCTATCAATCACGTCCTCGAAAACGACAACGGCAGTACCAATCCGACAGTTCAATGCCACCTTCGTCTAACAGCACAGGGACCAGCATTGGCCGACACTATGGCGTCGGAGATGACGAGGCCCTCTATAATCTTTTCGCCTCATACCCAGAGACTTTCACCACAGCTCCACGGCCTCATGGATCGCGTGGGCTAAACGAGCCACCATGGGAGCTGCGATTCGATCAAGAGATTCAGCTATCTAATGATTTCACAACCCGAGGAACACGGTCGCAACGAGTAAGAGTGCCTATACCAGGCCCTGAAATCGACCAACTACCTTCCTCCTCTCCACAGCAATCTGCACAACAGCAATCCTCTCCAACAAGGCCGCAGTTTCAGTCCGCCCTCAAGCTAGTGCGCGAGGTGATTGGGACTGATCGGGGGCTTACCCTCGAGCTCGTGCGGTCATACGAGCGAGTCCGCCAGTGGCGTGAGAGATGGGGCCACTCGCCGCTCAGTTCAGATGCATTCGAATCACCTCCGCCCTACTCGCCTCCCCGAGACGGGTACTCTCCGACTATAGCTTCGCCACCTTCGCTCGACCACTCCTCGTCGCCTGTCCCTGACCCGATCCCGAACCCACCTATCCCAGGTGACCCAGCGCCGTCAGCCGAAGTCCTGTTCGGCTGGGTGAATACTTTCGCGAAGGCAAATGGCTTCGGTATTGTCCGACGAAATGCATATTCATATATGGGTCGGAAGATCCGGTACTCGTTCCAATGTGATCGATTCGGAGAACCAGCGCCTAGTCAAGGCGCAGGTCTTCGACAGCGGAAGTCTCGAAAATGTGGATGTAAATGGATGGTTGTTGCCGAGGCGTTAGAGGAGGGGAAGTGGCTCTTACGACAACACTCGAACCCCGAACACAGCCAACATAACCACGGTCGCAGTATCGTACCATCTGCCCATCCATCCCATAGAAGACTCACTGAGGCTATCAGGACAACAGTCGAATCGACAAGCCGTCGGGTCGGAATTCGAGCCCGTGACGTACGTGCTATTGTCCAGGAGCAGCATCCCGAGTCATCCTTTACACGAAAGGATATCTATAACGCCAGGTCTCATATCAACCGAGACAAGCTGAATGGCCACACTCCTACTGCAGCACTAGTCAAGCTGTTTGACGAGACGGAGATTCCCTATCTCGTAAAGTGGGCGGACGATGAGCCGAACCGTCTGGTTGGCCTTGTCTGGAGCTTTCCTTACTGCCTCCAGATGTGGAAGCGGTTTCCCGAGGTTATCAGCTTCGATAACACATATAACACCAACCGCTTCAAGCTTCCCTTGTTTCAAGCAACGGGACAGACATGCCTTAGGTCTGTCTATAACGCTGCCTTCGGTCTGATCGACAACGAGAGGAGAGAAGGGTTCCAGTTCCTCTCCGAGAGCATTCGGCAGCTAGCAGAGCAGCACTCCATCCGACAACCGGATGTGATCATCACCGATTTCGACAACCAGATGAAAGCCGCATTAAACGATCAGTTTCCTGATGCACAGCAGCAGCTGTGTATCCACCACATCAATTCGAACGTCCTACTTAAGTCAAAGCAAAAGTGGGTTAAGGGCCGCAACAGCAGCAGCAGTAGCAGTCCTGATAGCACCGACGAGGAGGCATCTGCCCCACAGCCACAGGCTCAACTAAGCCCTCAAGACCGTGAGTTCGTCCATACGCCGACAACCGAGACAATCCCTCATAGCTATCGAGGAGTTCTCATGATGTGGAAGCTCGTCTTATTCGCCGAGACCGAGGAGGCTCACGAAAAGGCATGGGTAAACCTCTGTAAAGAGTTTGACGACCAGAGAGCTATCCTGCGGTATCTCTATGGAACTTACATGCCCACCAGGGCCCAGTGGGCCCGCTGTTTTATTCGGAAGTATCGCAACTTCGGCCTCCGCGTCACATCTGGGACGGAAGCAAGCAACAACAACATTAAGAGCTATCTTCTGAATGGTATGAGCCATCTCTATCGGCTAATCGAGGCTATGTAGGACATGATGAAGGACCAGGAGCGAGATTTCAACGATGCCTGCGCAGCGGACGAGGTACTTATAGCGCGAGAGTACATGGGGCCCGGCTCGGAGTATCTGGGCGAACTCCGGACAGCACTCTCTTCGAAAGGTCTCGGGTTGATTACGAAACTGTATCGGCTAGCAAGGAAAGCAATGCCGACGAGCAAGAATCCGTTCCCCGACCCTCTTGGGGGTTGCAATGAGGACTTCTCGGTTTCGACCGAACTTGGTATCCCCTGTTGCCACAAGATCTACTCAAAGCTGGGGAGTGGCACGCCTTTCACTAAGTGGGAGGCCCATCCGCGGTGGCGCCTACGAGAGTCATCCTCTCGAGATCCATACCGACGAATCCTCGACCCTAGGATCGCCACTGCTCTCCGTGGCAGACCTAAGAACACCCCGCAGTCTCTTCCAGCGCGGCTAGCCTTCGAGGCAAGAAGCCAACCTAGTAGCCAGCCAGCCAGAAAATCAGCAAGCCAGGTAGCAGGGCGCAAACGAGGTCGACCAGCAGGACGTCTCTACAAGTCAACACTACCTAGGCTTGGGCTGGAAGCGAGCCAACAGGCCAGTAACTCATCCAGACGCCAGACGCGCAGACGGTCAGCTGTTCTTAGAGCCGGAAGAACCACAGGAGTACGTGCCAGCGGACGGAAGACGCAACCTAGCATTCGTAGGCAAAGGAGTCAGTGGGAGCTGCTTGACAGCGACGAGGACGTTCTTTCTTCTATAGTAGTTAGAGAATAGATATATAGATAGCTGTACTCCAGGGCGTCCTGGAATTGGCCTTCTTCTTATTGAAAACAAGGCCTTGTTTTGATGTACGCCGAAGACGCGTTGTTAAGAGAGCTAGCTTCACCGCCTTTGCGCGGATGTACCTGTGGGTCAAAGGAAATAAAGAGCGAATCAGAGGCTATAGAAGTCATGCCTGTGTAAGAGTCATGCCTGTGTAGCCATTCTTCATGCCGGTGTAGCAATTGCCCTTACATTAGGCGACGGTCAGCATTCAGAGCATTCCTTGGGTTGCCACCCCCAGATTCAGTTGCCGTACAGTGATTGCTCTGGGGTTGAGTTTCTGTGACTGAAAATCGCTGGACAGCTTGTGAGTTATTTCCGTGCACTGGTGGATACGGAATTTAGGCACCTTTTTGAGAAGCTCCATATAAAGCTGATGCAGGGTCAAGGGGCCAAGGCACGATCTGGCGAGTCCTACCAGCCCATCATTTGCCCGATCGTCAAGTAGAGCGACTGGCTCTGCATTAGTGTGTCTGTGGTTCGATTGAAGGGCTCGTAGGGTGTCATCCGGACAGAAGGATATCACCAGCCTTGCTTGTGGCGAAGGTCGATGAACGTATGAAAGTCCAACCATGAAGAACTAAACTATACCAACGTCGACGTCAAAATCGACTCTCAGTTGTATGAAAGGAGTGTTTTCATTGTTATAGTCCAGGCATTGTCGAAACCCAAAGATGGAATCCCACTGAGAACGGTTCATGTTGCGTTTTGAGTGGTCATCTTGTCCTCTCTTCGTAAAATCCGTCTTCTCTGAATGCAAAACCTCAGTGTATGTGGGGTTGGGTCCGTCTGTCTTGGAAATGCAAGATGAAGGATCCAGTTGGGATTCGATAGCGCCCGGGGTTTCTTGTGGGTTCATTTTCAAGTTGCTATTTCGCAATTAGTCTCGGTTTGTAATGCATTACCATGGCTTTACCGCTGAAATTCATTAATGGAAATGGACTTTGACTTGAACTTAAGTAGAACATATCAAAGCCCATCGCACAGAGCAGAAGAGGCAAGTCATAAGACAACAGCAGTCTGATAAGCACCCGGGCCAGAGTTTACGGGCCTTGTTCTGACTTGCCGGTTAATGGAAAAGAAGTAGGTTGGTTTGACAACCATCTAGAAATTTACAAAATAGCCTCAAGTTGGAATGTGAATGGGCCTTGTCTGTTTCGTGTGCGCATTCTATGAGCATTTTATGAGCTTCCAACTTGTTGTCAATAGCTCTAAGGCATCCGATCGCCTTATCCTATCTTGCAACCATAAAAAACAAGACAGTGCTTATTTGAACTTGTGACCGCTGCGCACCGCTGCGCCTCAAGGAGCGCAGTTTCTCACCGATGCACGCTGCTGCTTAATCCCCTTCCAATTGGTTCGCGGTCTGGCTCTGCCACGCATAGGTCAAAGGCCTCAGTGTCCTGCAATGTTGACACGTCCATTTGGAACACGTGAAGGGCATTGCTGCCCAACGCTTTTGTATCAAAATAGCTGTGTGACGATCGGGCTGACCGGGTTGTAAATCCGAATAGTGATTGGTGTACGTCGGCAGGGCAGCGAGTTGAGAGGGTTGAGTGTTAAGTGGAGAAAAGTATAGCGTTGAGTGATGTCAGAGATCTTAGTCTAGGGTAACGAAATGTGGTAAAAAGGTCAGGAATGACACTTTGCTGCAATATATTTTTGCGCTACCTTCGTGTTCTTTATACTAGGTTTTTAGCAAAACCGTAAGGTAGCAAGAGCTTGAAGGATAACGATGCGCAGGCACATCGCCTGACTCGCATTTCCTTTCCTTCGCTTGATTGGCGGGTGGAAGACACCATGGCCTCAAAATTATGGCGGCCGTCGCCCACTTGATTATCGATCCGGGATGAGACAATTCATGCCTAACCTGCTAACGTTGTTAGCCCAACCTGATCCTGTCGCGCGTCACCGGTACGGAAGATAAAATTTTTCAGATTTATTTGACGCCCCCATACTTGTTAGTCTGCTAAAGATAGACACGATGAGTGAGGTGATGACCCTGAACACTTTGCGCTCCGAGTAGCGAACTGATGGAAACAAACAGCCGGGAGTCGCGTTAATTGCCTGCCGCAGTGGCTATGCACCAGGACCTCCATCCGCCCGGAATTGACATCTGGTACTTCTTTCCTCAACCTAGCTGCATTCTTTCACTGCGCTGATCTGACTTCATGCCCAACAGCTACCCCCCGTTCTCCCAGCAGCCTTTTACATGCCTCCAAAATCCGCAAGATTACACTCAAAGGACCAACACACGCCGGAGCCAACCCGAGCCGCTCGTCACTGAAGTCAAGCTGGGTTGTGACTTGCCGCTATCTCACAGCTGCCACCGCTACGGTATGTTGGGAACAATAACAGCCTAATTCACATTACCGTATCTTCGTCAAATTCCTGTTCAGGATGGGGAGATGTCTCCTTCTTAGTTCTGTGCAGTTATTATTTGTTCAGCTCCGAAGCATATCCATATTCCTATTGAGCTTTGGTGTGTCCAGAATATCATTGATTGTTGAAATAAAGTTTCGCACCTGCTTTTTCACTTACACCAGAATTGCTTGCCAGGCCGCACTAGAACACGATTGTTCATCAGTTAAATCCTCTGGTCGCGCCCCATTTTCATCGTTTATCCATTCCATATCCACTAAGTTCAGATCCTCTCCACCTCCAGCACCCATTCCTCCTTGCTCAACCATGAGCAAAAAGCATCATCGAGTATCAGTGCCTTGCTGTAGTGCACCGTTGCTCCTAGCCGTTCTCTGATATCTATATCTATCGGTATAGGGTTATTGTTGAACCGCCCACTGCTGATGAAGTCTGTCTCGCCAGATACTGCCGATCAAACCAGTATCACCATCCACCATACCAACGGGTTATTGCGGTCCGTCGACCGCATTTCCTCTAAAGCTTTGGTCAGAAGCTGCTGAATCATTGCTCATACCTTGTCTAACGCCCCTCCCTCCCTCCCTCCCTCCCTCCTAATGTCCTTAAGGTTCACATTTTACATCTCTTGCATTACATTCATGACATTGTCAATCTGATCCTTGTTTAGCTTCAGGCCTATCTCTTCAAAAGTATATTCATCCTGAGAATGCACCATAAATCCGACCAGGCTTGTCCACACAGCCTAGTACTGCTGTCGCTTATTGAGATCTCAGATCGCTACTAGTGTCTCGAAAGCTCTTTGGTCCTCTCCTTTGTCCAAGATGTTCATCACCGCCCGCACGGTGCGAGGCCATCGCTCGGTCAGAGCCTCCAGCCCATCCAACTTATTCCAGAACGATGCTTGGATTGTCATGCGCTGCTGGCGGTCATTGCTAAACCTTTTCTTCCTCTCTCGTTCAGATTCTTCCTCAACGCCGCTTCCCGACGTGAACCGTACGGCCTTGCGATTCGGTGCCAACGTCGCGTCCGGCATAAGACTCGTTGCGGATAGAAATCCAACCCAGTTTCTCTTGATCTTCATCTACGTCTCGTCATCCTCCCGGGGACAAAGGAACCCGACTTTTCGAAGCCATTTCTCGCAGCCTGCTCGGTCCGCTTCAGACACCGGGGGTATGTCATATCTCTCATTGTTCCGATCAGTAGGTGTGCCTGGCTGGGTCGCCCCAGAGCCGCCACGTACAACCCTGCACTTGACATGGTGAAATGTCAGCTGCCTTCAGTGCTGTGGATACTGGCAATAGAGATGGTTTTTGCTGGGTGGTAAAGATGCTGAAGAGGCTAAACCCCGCACTTGTGGGGGGTTCAGATATAATGCCTAGCACGAAATTGCTGACTCAGTTTGCCCGGTATGCCTCTTAAGACCCCTGTCGCCAGTCCACTCTGCCAAACTTACTCCAGAGCCTGACTAGACCCTAAAGCCAGAGATGCAGGCAGTCAGGACGGTACCGCTCTATACATATGTGAGACGCCTCCAACTTCATGACAGACAAGACATAAGTTACAAAAGAGATAGTATCAATAGAGGAAGTATACCGCTTGCTTAGTTGCCCAATGGTTACTGCTATTATTCTGAGTTCAGTCTACGTTCAATGAGCTAAGCCGTTTAGTCGACTCTGTAACATAACCACTCAGAGATTAAGCAAGCATCGGGCATCTTCTCTAGTGGTAATGGTGGTAGTATATTTAACGCCAGGGGAGCACAAAGTACTCAAGACCTCCCATATAGCTATTCCCTTTTTCCATAGTGACCTAAAGTTAGATGGATATAGTAAACTAGTCAAAAGCATGGCTATCATACACAAGGCTTGCAAAGTCGTCAGATAGCTCTAGGTTGTCGCTCTCAAGACTCGTGTCGCTCTCGTCATTTCCAACCATGTCAACATCCGTTTCCGGCCCATCCACATCATCAAGCTGAACATGCCACTCTAGAGGTTCGGCTTGGGATAAAAATTGCCGTAGTAATGACGGAGACTGTCGCGTCAACTCCGCCGCTTCCTTTTTAGCTTTAAGGTAGCTACCGAGATCGTATTGGTTACCATCATTATGTAGTACGCGTTTCGCCCATCGAAGCCGTCGAGTAACTTCTGGAGTGAGGCCTGAGAAGGATCGAATGGCGCCGAACAAACTCATAATGTTATGTCGAGTTGGTAGTATAATCGTTGGGCGGTTAAACAATGCATCGGGGTCCTCTCTCAACATGATTGCGGATGGTACAGGAACACGGAAGACGTCTGTGAGTCCAAGTTCCCAAGGTATGATGAATTCCAACCGGCCGTCACTGCTCCAGTTTGGGCCAGCCAAAAGAGTCATATGGCGCAGTGTCCGCCGGCAAAGACGGTTAACATCATTCTGGCTAGCAGACCGTTGTCCCTTGATATGATCCATGACATTAAGCCAATCTTTCCGAACTACATTCTCAAGATGCTGAAACTTTTTTGTCGTCAGAACTCTAGGAGTAGTATCTGGCGATAGCTCATCAGAAAGACGGTGGCCAGATGAGGCGGAGCCCAACCGGATATGGCAGTTGTCTTGAGGCGTCGAAAAGTAAGGGGCCCAATACTGAATCTGAAAGAAGGCTGGTTTCCCATGATACCACGTGTCGCGAGTATGATTGGTGCCAACTTCCTTCCACTGGTCACTATTAAAAGCGATCATGATGCGGCCGCTTAAATTGCGTCTAAGGTGATCATCGAACCCCCCCGCTGATTCGCTAATGGCACTCCAATGTTTTTTGAAGGTGCGGTAGACTTGAAGGAAGTGGTTCCGGCTCCATTTAGGGGGCGATGAGCGGCCGAAGAGGTGTAGGAAGACAAATTCTGACCAACTATCCTTCGGGGGCAGATACTTTCGCGTCGTCATCCAACATGGAAGCTCGAATGGCAACTGAGAACTCTTCAGGGTGGTGCTATCTGGGAGCACAGCAGTATACGCCGACCACGCCTCCATATAGATCTCCCAAATTGTCTGAGCTGTTACAACCTGACTAGCCCCTGCGCCTGCATTTCCGATACCGTCCGTGGCCGCTTCCCCTGGAGAAGTTGATCGACCCGGAACAGGGAGCGCCAGCTCTGCGATGCCCGGTAGGCGCGATGGAGCAGCGTGCTCATTGTCAGCGTCGTGCTGCCAGCATAGGCATGGTTGAACGTGCGGTAGCTGTGGTTGCTCATTCCGGCTAGGTCCGCGAGGGCCGCCTCATCCTCGACTCCCTCAGCTGCCGCGATCTCCTCCAGGTCGAAGTTAGCTCGCTCCTTAGCGCTGAACTTCTCCTTTGTGATGGAAGCAGCAGCCTGGCGCCACCACGCCACCTGGAACTGCGGCACCTCGGCGCGCGCGCAGGCCTTGCGAAGGCAGGACGAGACCGTAGTGTCCCTCCAGACCTCGCCGTCCAGGCTCGACCACAGGTACGGCGACAGCAGGGCGCTGGGCCTGCTCGGACGAAGGAAGACCTGGCGCAGCCGCGGCACCAGAGCCAGATACGTCGAGAGCAGATCTCCGATCGCGTAGGGCAAAAAGCGGATGTTCTCTGTCTCGGCACCAACCTGTTCCTGGCTCTTGTGATACCGTACATATACCATGACCATCTTCTCCCATATTAATATGCATCGGCGACGACCTGTGTTAGTGTAGCTAACGGAAAGCAGCTCCGGCGCCCGTAACGGAGGAGCCGGCGGAACATGGATGAGCGTCACCATCCGCTTCAAGAACTCTTGCACGTGCGCCTCGTAGATGGCTATTGCCTTGGGGCAGAGGGTCACGTCGGATAATAGTAGAGGGGTACCAGATGTAATCCGGTTATATTGAGAGCTAAGAAACTACCCATACTCCTTCTAGAACAATGAAACTCATTTTATAGGGCTGCCTAGCTACCTCTTACTTCCCTGGGATACCCTCGAATACATTTATGTACCATCACTCAACTCTCTCTAGCCGGCGGTTAAACTCTTTCAGGAGATAGTCATACGCTTTTGGCCAATCCTTTTCTTTTTCTCTATGCTGTTTGATGAGTTCACGCATTCGGGTCTCGATACGGCGGACCACTTGTGCTTGCTGTTGTCGCTTCACCCCAAGGCTTTCCTCATCTGAGGTAGCCTCGCCATCATCAATGCATTCTGAATCTGAATCTGAATCGCCATTTGATCGAGTATCCATGCGCTTTCGACGACTCCGGCGTAGATTGCGTCGGTGGTGCTGGAGAAGCTCATACTTCTCCAGCTCTTGCCTGAGAAAGATTGAACACTCACCAGGCGAGTCGCTTTCCTCAAACGTCTTGGAAACGTATGTTCTCCGTCTTGGGCACCATTTATCAGTAACCCTAATGTAATTGGATGATGAAATGTTGAATTCTATCACGATCGATGTTGTAGATGCTGCAGGGGCCTGAAATGATTCCGCCGACATCTGCTCTCGAAGGTCAACGAGCTTAGCATACAGCTCATCCTCCGGCATGCGAAGCAAGTTTTGCTCCGCTTGAACAACATATGGCATATGACTATTAGTGAAATACCCTGGCGCTAGCGTCCATCCATTGCTCGGATGATGCTTGATGTTAGAGGCTGGCAGGGGCTGAGTAAGAGACCCAAGCTTTTCCAGTCGTGCGTAGTAACAGTTGAGACCAGAGTGAAAGCTGGGCCACCAGACAAATTCCTTTGTTTCTTTGTCCTTACGCATGAATCCCTGACTCTGTGGGTAAGGGATCATCCAATGACTTTTGAGGAATGAATTCTTCAGCTCTTGCCGCCACTTGCGAGCGCCGTCTTTACCTCGTGCGGTAGTGACAGCGCGGAAGCTCTGCTGGTAAAGCATACGATATGGCTTATCATTCCACCCTTTTCGTTCGAACTGCCCATCTTTCCATTCCCAGAGCCAAGCAAACAGTACATCAATGTTCTTTACCGCCAACCGATGCCCATATGCGAGCTGAGGCGGACCATGCCGCTCAATCAAGACTTTATCCACGCTGTCATAGCAGAGAGGAACCTCTCCTGATAGCGCAGCCTCCATGTGCTCTGGACGTAGAACTGATTTGATGTGGGTGAACACATCTTTTCGAAAAGCACATAAACAGAGCTGTCGAAGGTACTTCTCTAAGAGTTCTAGGCAACTAGGTACTGCGCTGAAATCTTGCATCCATTGCCGAGCCTTGTCAACTCGAATGAAATCAATGCGAACGTCGCGAACTTGACGATATCGGGCGTGGTAAGCAGTCTGCATTGATGGGTTGTTGAACATCATGTAGGCCGCATGAGGCTGCCTGAAAGTAAGCGTATTCCAGTCGATCTTGTCGAGAAACCAAGCATAGCCATACGTCTCCAGAGTGCGCTTAAACCCGAGTCCTTCGTAACGACGAAGGCCATTTGGCTGGTGCGGATCGGGTTGTTGCCGTACGTCTTGCCAGCAACCGCCGACTTTCTGTATCAACCCACCTGAATACGAGAATTGGAGGCAACGAAGAAACATGAGCATGATCCTTGTGTGTTCCCAAGTAACAAAGTGCGGGTCCTGAAAGCTGTATACCATCTCGAACCCCACACAGAATTTGTTGATGTTCCACCGCACCCATCGAAGTAAAGTATCGGTTGTGAAACTATAGTACGGGGAACTATCGTCGGTAGGTATGACAAGGCGCTTGTCGTAGAGCTCTTGGGATCTCATCTGGCTGTCAATGGCGTAGAATAGCTCCTTGGAAATACGATGCTCTTCTCTGATGCCGAAAGATTTCTGCATAGATCCCAGTAAGGCATAATGGCATCGAAGCTTTGTGTACAGATATGCCTTGATCAATGCAGCTGGCTGGTGGCTGAGACCACCTCCAACGAGTTCCCACGTCTTTCTTAGCTTCTTATCAAGGGCAAGCGTCTCGATGGCTGAGTTTGTGAATGGATATACATTCCCCGCTGCGAAGACTTCCTTGACACTGGGGTAGAATTGAGAGTAGAGAAGGCCAGCAGCACGGCGTGGAGTGCGCCTTCCAGGTTCGATAGTCAAGCTCCCAGTATCCCGAAGCATGCTGAACGGATAAAAGACTTGCTTCTGGGTTCCTTGGTCGCCGGTAGACTCGTTCCCGACCTGGAAGGCATACGATTCTAAGCAACATCGCCGGTATAGTAGCGTTTCCGCTCGTTTATCCGTTGAGTCATCGATGACTTCGGCTGCCAGTTGACTCCAATGCACAACTTGAGATGCCTGCTGAGGGCAAGTTTCTTTCCCAACATCAAAGTAGAGGTCTGCTGTGATGTGGCTCTCATCAATAGCATGAGTCCAATACTTTTGGAATCGTGCTACCATTTTCTCCCAGGTGACGTCCTTTGTGAGAACCTTTAAGTTCTTTGCTTAAAGGAGGATAGTAACGTCCTGGAACTGTTGGAATCCTGGCTCTTGAGCACTTGCGAGGATATTGGCCCAAACATCCGCTAGTGCCTCTGGTGGCAGATAGTATACCAATTGTTGTTCTCGTGCCACCGGATCCACACGTTGAGAAAGTGTCTCCACTCCACGAGCGGTAGAGTTGCAACGACTGTGGTCATAGCTCGATGGATAATGCTGGACATGGGCGCTGCTGTAGCATTGGTATATCGCAGGAAGGAGAATGCCATCCATCCAGAGTCGAAAGTCTTCATCCCTGAGCTTACTACACTTCTGCTCTTCTCGATATAAGTTGGGAAATAGAAAATACAAAGATATATCTTCAAATCCAACAACGCGGCCGAATGTGTAGTGAGGAATCTGGTGCACGGGCCGGTGGACTTGATGTTGCATTCCATTCATATCGAAATATGTGACCGGGATGGATCGAAGGTGAAGATCAGACTGAAGATCAGATACGGTCATCCGGGTAGGAGACCAGCGAATACCTCGCTTAGCGACAGCAAGGTTACTTGGGAAGGCGATGATGCTATCCACATCGAAGGTAACCCCAGCATCGTTCGAAACCCTCTCATCTTCATCTAAGCAAATGTGGGGTATCTCAGCTCTAGAGTCAAGACCACAAAAGGCCTCTCTTCTGGATTCAGGGTTCATTTTTCCAGCTAGGCCATCTTTCTGGCTTGCGATAGTCTCAGTGCCAAGGACGTAAGGACCCAAATTGGGTACAAACTCCAGGTACATAGCGAGACCGATCTGCTCATTCGGATCTTCCATGTGGTTCCGTTGTGCTGCTTGATGACAGTCATTGCAGCATCCCCGAAATTTTGTGAGTTGCTCCGTTAACTCCTGTGCAAGGTGTCTGACTGGATCTCGCTCGTCATTCCCCACCTGGGGCGAGGTTTCCGAGGTCTCGTCGGGGGGAATGCTCAGATTAAGGCTCTCATCATTCAGAATAGGTCCCAAATCTGCTGCATCCGCAAAAACCACTGTGTCTTCCATGACATTAACACCTGATGCTTGATCTTCTGTCTCTTCCAGTGGCGGAGGACTGGCTGGGGGAAGGAATTCCGAGATATCCATGTAATTAGGCCTAGGCGCGCCAGTGGTATTAGCCAGAGACTGAAGATCGGCTGATACGCTGGCCCACCCAGCACCGCCGCCTGGATCTTGATGAGGTAATGGGTTGTAAAAATTCTCATGCACTGCGTTGCGTTCCATAGCGGCCTTTTGTCGCCGCTTCACTCGTCTCTGCGTTACATTGGCTTCGGCCTTCTCCCCGGGCGTGAGATATTTTGGAGGACGGCCACGTTTACGCGGCCTGCCGGTAATCGCGGTGTCGTGGTTTTCCATGTAGTGAGACGGTACTCCGTTACTGAAAGAGGACTTTGAGGAACTGTAAGGAATTCGGTCATATTTCTTCAGACACAAGTTCAACGGAGGTCCTCAACGTGTGCCCACTCCACATGAAACCCGCCACGGTCCCTTAATATAACTGTATAGGGGCGTCCTATTAGAGGCCGATGTCCTGATGAGCTTCAAAAGCAATATAAGCTGAATGAGGTTTAGAGTCTGTTGATAAACACACTAACTCCTAAAAAAGTTTAGATCTGACCGAGAAACTGAATGTGGTTTAGTTTTGTCTACGAAATTCTGATTGGCTGTTAGATACTGAGTTGACGACGAGGTCAATAACTTGCAAGGCAAATACAGCAACAATGAGGAAATAAAACATATTATTGAATAGATAATATTGACCAGAGGGCACTATTTTATGAATTTTTACAATAGAACTTAAATCTTTTTACATTTTGACCCCTAGGCCTAGTCAGTCTTTGAGTAGTAGTTGAGTAGTAGTGTTGCTTTAGGTTTTTCTCCTATGAGGGGTTTTTCCCCCGGAAAGATATACGGCTTTAGTCGTAGCTACCAGCGATCTTGGAGGATATAGACTTCTTGCCTTAGGGTATAGAAAGCTACTTAATCTATCTATATAAGGAAATTCTCGGCTAGAGAGGGTTCTATTTCTATTAATAGGATGCCTTCTTAGACTAATACACCTTCGTGCCGATAATATAGTAGATGAACTAAATAGAATAGTAGTTACATAACTTTTCTTAGATTGACTAGTTATATTAACATCTTACATAATATGCTTAAAACTACCATAGGGCCAGGTACGAGTAGAAAAGCGCCTCTTAGGGGAATGGGCATGCAAAAGGCTCCCCAGTAATGAGAGAGACCTTTACGGTTGTCTCAGGCGAGTCTGGATGCGGCAGAAATTACAGATAGTCTGGCTTAGCACTTCTTATGCCCTAGTAGGGGACTTCATGGGCCTCACGGCTCCCCGGACGGAAAATATACATACATATATACATACAATCCCCTCAACCATGACCCTACTACTACTGATACTAAGTGGTTGCGCGAAATCCCAATATCGACTGCCGCCTGGACTGCCAATCTTGGAGCCGACTGTGTGCGTCATGCTACCTATAATGTATGGTCACGCCTTTAATATTGAACTCTCATCGCTCTCTTCTATTAAACGTCCAATCGATCTTTATTTGCTCCTCTCTCATCTCTATAATGATTACTCCGGTATGGCTAACGCCATACCTAGGGAGTTAACAAGACGATCCGCCTAAGCTTCGTATGCCATTGCTTAGCCTAAGCCACTAACTATGAGCTCCGATGTGAATCATCTACATCGCTAACTTCAGTATTGTGCTGCGAATTTAGGCTTGGTCAGCGTTAGCTCAAAAGGAGCATGCGAATAGATTCAAGTACTAGTGCAGGCGCAAAGGCTACATTTATTCATACATCGCTTATTTTACCCGGGTATATCTATCGGTGACAAAGGCACACGGTAAAAAATTATCATCTACAAGCAGAGAAGAGGCATGGTTCTTTATAGATAATTGCAGTATTTATTTTAAAAACAGTCGCACAAGAGAAATAGCTACTCTAGAGCAAGCCTCCGAATCCACTAGACAAAGCTAGGATATCGTCGTCGTCGTCGTCGTCATCGATCTCGCTCTCGTCGCTTTCGAATGCATCTAACTCTGAATCCGACTCCAACTCATCGGCGTCCTCGGTCTCAACCCGCCACTCCGGTGGTTCTGTTTGGGACAGGAACTCTTGCAGTAACGATGAGTATCGTGGTATTCCGTCCTCCGCTGCTTCCTTTTTGGCCTCAAGATAAACTCGAATATCGTATTCCTCACCACTGTTATGGAGTTGACGTCTTACCCACCGCAGTCGTTGGATTAGCCCCGGAGTGAGGCCCTGGAAGGACCGAATAGTGTCGAGCAGACCCATGATATTTTGCCGAGTAGGAAGGAGAATTGTGGGTTGGCTAAGTCGTATGGGAAAATCTCTTAGAGCACTTGCAGGCGGTATTGGGACCCGAAAGGTATCCTTCTCCACATGTTCCCTACTTCGTCCAGCTTCAAGCTTCCATGGTATTATGTAGTCCAGCCTATCCTTATCGCGGCTCCAGGTAGGACCAGCCAGAAGGATCATGTTCCGTAATGCTCTACGGCAGTGCTGGTTGACGATCTGCTGACTGGCAGAGCTTAGCTCGTTAGTGTGGATCATGACGCGCAGCCAATCCTCGTGGGCTTTCCTTTCGGTTCGTTGGAAATCTCTCGCAGTCAAAACATTCGGAGCCATATCTGAGGATAACTGCTCGGAGTGATGTTGACCGAGAGAGCTGGTTCCCAATCGAATGTGGCGGTTATGTTGAGGGGGCGAGAAATAAGGGGCCCAGTATTGAATCTGGAAGAACGTCGGCTTTCCATGATACCAAGTCTCTCGAGCATGATTAGTCCCGACTTCCTTCGTCTGGTCGCTGTTAAAAGTGACCATGATGCAACTGCCGATACGGCGCTTCAGGTGGTCGTCAAATGTCCCCGCTGATTCACTGATGATGCTCCAGAAATTCTTGAATGTTTGGTAGACTTGTAGGAAATGAATTCGATTCCATTTCGGTGGGTGATCCCGCCCAAATAAGTGCCTGAAGACGAACTCTGACCAGCCATCGTTAGGGGGGAGATATTTGCGTGTGGTCTTCCAACAAGGGAGCTCGTTCGGCATGTCGGAATCCTCAACGATGTCGGACAATGCCGCGCTATACAAAGGCCATGCCTCCAGGTAAATTTGCCAGATCGTCTGAGCCGTGACAACTTGACTTGTTTCAGCTGCTGAATCTTCATGGGCTTGTCGCAGCCGAGATAAGGTGGAGAGGGTATTGCGCCCGAGGCTGATACGCACCCGCTCCCAGTACGAGTGCATCTTCGACAGGAGATGCTGGTTATATGCGCGTGCAATCTCCTCTGTGGAGAGCTTGATAACTCGATCAGCCAACTCCCTGCCCTCATTGTCTCGTCCCTCATCAAATGCCCGTCGAGCCTCTTGAAGCCATTCTTGGAGGAAGAACTCCACCGTAATTTGTGTGGTTGTCAGGGCCTGAACGTTTGCCTGGGAAGCCAGACGCGCCTGGAGGGGGCTTCGGGATATATAGAGCTGTGTCAACGTTTCGAGCGCCAGGTGTCCATATCTCCAGTCAACTTGCGCACCGGGAATCCAAAGCATCCCGCATGAACCGATTGGGTCTTCAAGACCGAGACCACGCCTCTCGTTGAACACCCCTTGTTGCACTTGAACCCTCCAAGAAGGGCGCCAGATCCACTTGTCATGGTTGTACTCTCTCTCACTCTGGAAGTTGAAAATTAAAAGGCGACAGAAGAGCTGGGCTGTGTAGAAAGCGAGAACCTGCCGAATAGAGGTCTCGGCGGGGTTCTCATTATGTAATTGATCGACTGGGCTCAGAGACGCTTCTTGGAAAAGATGATCGAGCGGCAGGATGAGACGGGCAGCTTGAGTGAAGATCAATGCGTTGATGTCGCTCGTTGGGACAATCCAGAAGGGATAATGTTCGTCGGCATCTGGACGAAGTGGGACCGCAAGGGAAAGCGGTCCGGTTTGGGGGTTCCGGACGGGATCGAAAAGGCCGCGGTCCCACATTGTCAGGACGGTATCGAGGCGAAAAGTAACCTCCTTGCGAAGCCCATAGTTTGTCAGGGCTTCTGGATTTGAGATTGCCCTCAAGTGCCGCTTGTTTGCCTCCCAAGCACGAAGAAGGGAAGTACGGTTAAGCTGTCTGTTGTAAACCCTCTGACGATCTTGGGCCATGGAAGCGAGGTCCTGTATCCTCTCGTCGTCAAACGCGAGTAGCGGGAGTGAACCGGAACTGAAGAGGGCGTAGTTGCTGAACATCACCGCAAAGAGCTCCTTGTTGGAACTGTATGCCTTGGCGCGGGGAATACCCAGTTGGCGAGACTCCGGATGGCCGAGGTTTGAGCTTCGTGTTCTTTTTATCTTTGATGTCAGAGTACCGGTATCCCGAAGGAGGAAAGACCGGAAGTGGGTCGCCACCAAAGAAGCATCTGGAGCAATGTCTAAGAGTCGCTTGTGTGCGTGACGGTTGCACTGGCTTTTCCAGAGAAGGGTGTACGGTTCGCCCCCGCCAAGGTCAGGCGAGCGAGGATCCGTAACAATATCCCGGATCCCGATGTCGATCCAGCATGAGCGAATATCCAGATGACCAGGATTCAGATCTTTCAGGACGGTCTCCTCAAAATATGAGAGTGTCTCATGAAGGCTTGGCTTAGCGAAGGTATTCTTTAGGTCATGGGCCTGGAAGAGCAGGCGGGGATGCTGGAAGTAGGCGATGGCCTCTCCCCGTCGTGTCGGGACCCGAAGCTCATTTGCCTTAACCACAGCCAAGCGCCAGAACCGGCGAAGATGTTGGGCAGGAAGGGTGTAAGCCAGGCGAAAGGATCGGTTCTCGTCCTCTGCGCTCCACCGCCCCATAGCCGGCTTCTCTTGGTAGGAACGAGATTTTGCATAGGCAATGTCAAATGTCCGAGGAATCTCTTGGCGAGATGGGTCGGAGATGGTCTCATACGCGGCTGGGATGATGATCTTGTCATAGAAATCCTTCTGTCGCTCGAGAGAGAGGGCGTTAGAAGAGGCAGATGTCATCGAGCGGAAGTCACGACTAGACTCGGGGAAGAAAACAAAGACCGAGAATCTGACGCTCCTTGTATTGAATGACCCAAGAGGGATATGACGTGTGTTTGCCAGGTCGAGACCGTGAGGCTGTATGACTTGATCCGTCGACAGGTTCAGGGAGAAATGGGGCAGGAAGGAAAGGTGGAAGTCGTTGGGGGCTCGGATAGCGGCTAGGTCTTTGGCCCCGAGCCAGATGCTATCAATATCCCATTGCCGCATGATTGTGACAGAGGACTGCGATAGAGTGGCTTGCGTTTTTTGGAAGGAAAGTGGCTCGATCGGCTGGCTCGAGAGGAACCTCTTCCACTGAGGAAAGTAGGCGCGGGGGTCGTATGATCCATTTTCACCAAAGACGTCCGCGAGTGGTGGAAGAAAACGCTGGAGATGTGCCACCCTCTCCTTGAGTGTATGCGCCTGTTCAGACTCGTTTTGCTCGTGTGTATGTGGGCCTGGGCAGAGAGAGTTGGGTGAGTATTTATCAGATTGCCGGGGATGGGAACGAGGAGCTTACAGTCGCATCCAATGTCAAAGAATGTCCGGAATATCTGGTCATATACATTGCTCTGCGCTCTGAGGAAATCAGCACCACCCCTGGTCTCCTGGTTATCAACAGCTTGAAGGAAGAAATCCAGAGGTGAACTGGCTGAACGAGGGGATCGTGGCGCTGCGACAGTTGGCGTAGAAGAACCGAATGACCGCGACGGGCTAGATGAGCGCGAAGAGCTAGACGAGCTCATCAATGACAGATGAGAAATGCTAAGCTCAGAAGGCGAGAGCTCTCGTAGGTTTGAATTATGTATTGGGGTCGGAGTGCCGGGACGGCATTCGAGGTCGAGGTTCCCCGGAAGGCTTTCGGAGACACTAGGAGTGAGTGCAATAGGCGAAGAGGAAAGAGAGAACTGGCCAGGCTCGGGTGCAAACTCGGATTCAATATCGGATTCAATATCGGATTCAATATCGGATGGAACTTGTTGCCGGGAATCGTCCGATGAATCAGAACTAGTAGCCAAATCATCATCGTCCAAGGTGAGAGCTGAGAACCCGGGGATAGAGGGCTCTTGATGTCTTTCACTGGAGGGGCTTGAATCCGAGGTGTCTGCTACCACAATGGTTTCTCGTGGCTCCGCCGGCCGAGATATCCGCGATGAGGACCTCTCGATGCGTCCAGGTCTTGCATCACGTCGCGCTCGTCCCGACGATAGCGTTCTGTTGGTAACCGTGGTGGCTTCCGAGACAGCTCTTGTTGCCCGGTTGCCAGCGGGCCGTGAATGTCCATCATGCAGCCTTGGGCTGTGACGTCTTGATTCTTCTTCGTGTTCTTGGTTGGAGAGGGGTGCTTCAATAGCCGCGACGGCCTGTGGTGAGCCTCCAACAGCTGGATTTCCGTTCTCGACCAGCTGAACGAGTGGGTTCGTTAGGTATTGTTGACGGTGTTGCGCCTGGTTTGTTGTACGAGCTTTCTGACGGTGAGCTCGTGCCCATTCGCGTTTGCGTCTCTTCTGACCCCTGTCGCCAGTCCACTCTGCCAAACTTACTCCAGGGCCTGACTAGACCCTAAAGCCAGAGATGCAGGCAGTCAGGACGGTACCGCTCTATACATATGTGAGACGCCTCCAACTTCATGACAGACCAAGACATAAGTTACAAAAGAGATAGTATCAATAGAGGAAGTATACCGCTTGCTTAGTTGCCTAATAATTACTACTATTATTCTGTGTTCAGTCTTACATTCAATGAGCTAAGCCGTTTAGTCGACTCAGTAACATAACCACTCAGAGATTAAGCAAGCATCGGACATCTTCTCTAGTGGTAGTAGTGGTAGTATATTTAGCGCCAGGGGAGCACAAAGTACTCAAGACCTTCCATATAGCTATTCCCTTTTTCCATAGTAACCTAAAGTTAGACGGATATAGTAAACTAGTCAAAAGCATGGCTATCATACACGAGGCTTGCGAAGTCGTCAGATAGCTCTAGGTTGTCGCTCTCAAGACTCGTGTCGCTCTCGTCATTTCCAACCATGTTAACATCCGTTTCCGGCCCATCCACATCATCAAGCTGAACATGCCACTCTGGAGGTTCGGTTTGCGATAAAAATTGCCGTAGTAATGACGGAGACTGTCGCGCCAACTCCGCCGCTTCCTTTTTAGCTTCAAGGTGGCTACTGAGATCGTATTGGTTACCATCATTATGTAGTGCGCGTTTCGCCCATCGAAGCCGTTGAGTAACTTCTGGAGTGAGGCCTGAGAAAGATCGAATGACGCCGAACAAACTCATAATGTTATGTCGAGTTGGTAGAATAATCGTAGGGCGGTTAAACAATGCATCGGGGTCCTCTCTCAACATGATTGCGGATGGTACAGGAACACGGAAGACGTCTGTGAGTCCAAGTTCCCAAGGTATGATGAATTCCAACCGGCCATCACTGCCCCAGTTTGGGCCTGCCAAAAGAGTCATATGGCGCAGTGTCCGCCGGCAAAGACGATTAACATCATTCTGGCTAGCAGGCCGGTGTCCCTTGATATGATCCATGACACTAAGCCAGTCTCTCCGAACTACACTCTCAAGATGCTGAAATGTTTTTGTCGTCAGAACTCTAGGAGTAGTATCTGGAGATAGCTCAACAGAAAGACGGTGGCCAGATGAGGCGGAGCCCAAACGGATATGGCGGTTGTCTTGAGGCGGCGAAAAGTAAGGGGCCCAATACTGAATCTGAAAGAAGGCTGGTTTCCCATGATACCACGTCTCACGAGTATGATTGGTGCCAACTTCCTTCCACTGGTCACTATTAAAAGCGATCATGATGCGGCCGCTTAAATTGCGTCTAAGGTGATCATCGAATCCCCCCGCTGATTCGCTAATGGCACTCCAATGTTTTTTGAAGGTGCGGTAGACTTGAAGGAAGTGGTTCCGGCTCCATTTAGGGGGCGATGAGCGGCCGAAGAGATGTTGGAAGACAAATTCTGACCAACCATTCTTCGGGGGCAGATACTTTCGCGTCGTCATCCAACATGGAAGCTCGAATGGCAACTGAGAACCCTCAAGGGTGGTGTTATCTGGGAGCACAGCAGTATACGCCGACCACGCCTCCATATAGATCTCCCAAACTGTCTGAGCTGTTACAACCTGACTAGCTTCGGCTTCAACATCTTCCTGGGCTTGTTGCAGCCGAGAAAGAACAGGAAGCCCTTGACGCCCGTGGGTGTCACGCACCCGTTCCCAGTACGAGTGGACTTTGGCAAGGACATGTTGATTGTATGCGCGGGCAATTTCCTCCGCACAGAGCTTGATGATGCCATGGGATATTTCTTTACCCTCCTTTTTTCGTCCGTCACTGAAGGCTTGTCGGGCATTCTGGATCCATTCTTGAAGGAAAAACTCCACTGTGAGCTGGGTGGTAGTGAGAGCCTGGATATTCGCCTGGGAAGCTAGTCGTGTCTGGAGAGGATTTCTGGGAATGTATAGTTGAACTAAGATACCGAGGGCGAGATGTCCACGCCGCCAATCAAATTGAGTGCGAGGAATCCAAAGCATCCCCGAAGCATTGAGAGGTGCTTCGAGCCCAAGGCCTCGCCTCTCTTTGAGTGATCGACCCCGCGCTCGCACCCTCCACAGTGGAAGCCAGATCCATTTATCATAATTGAGCTCCCGCTCGCTGCTGAAGTTGTGTATTAGAAGCCGACAGAAGAGCTGGGCAGTATAAAGAGAGAGGATGCGTCGAATGGAGGACTCGGCGGGGTTCCGAGGCGTGTCCTGGTCTGGTGGGGTCAACGTTGCCTCTTGAAATAGATGATCAAGTGGGACAATAAGACGAGCAGCTTGTGTGAAGATCAGGGCATTAATATCTCTCGTAGGAACAGCCCAGAAGGGGTAGTGCTCTCCCGGCTGGGGATGATGTAGGACAGCTCGGAAAAGCGAACCGGTGTGTGGGTTACGACCGGGGTCAAAGAAACCATCAGCCAACATCATAAGAATAGGGGCAAGGCTAAAGGTGACCTCTTTCCGAAGGCCATAATTTGTTAGGGCCTTTGGGTCAGAGATGTATTTTAAAGGAACTCTGACTCTAGTTCTTAATAACCTATTTTCACTTTATATAGGTTTATAAAAGAACTTTACTTTAAGTTCTATTATAATTAAAAAGCGTTCCTCTTACTAAGAAATCTCTTCGTAACTCTCCTCACATCCACTATCCACTCAACTATATCGGCAAACGTGCGCTCGTTCGTAATAGAACCAACCTTGGGAATGCCATTAGATACCTTAAATATTCGCGAGTCCGCGATCAAAAAATCGTTCATACTTGAACGACGAACTCCAACATGGCCAGCGCCCAGTTCCATACAGCTTGACTTCCTGGGATGTCCCCTTAAGCTTTGACTGGTGTCGCAGAAACACCTTCGGAAAGTCGGTGACAATGGTTTCGAACTGAGAAATCTATGACTAAACTTATTTCTTCCATCCGGTCTGGTTTAGTCCGTTGAACCCATCTAAGAGCCGTTGGAACATTCAAACGATTCGCAGAACAGTACAGTCCCCGATACGGACCTGTTCCCCCATCCATTCCAGCGACAACCGATCATAGTCTTTATCCCACTGTAGTGAGTGCTTGGATATTGGACTGCGAGGCTAGCGAAGCCTGAAGGGGGCTTCTTTGGATGTAAAGATGAATCAACGTACCAAAGGCGAGGTGTCCGCGCCGCCCGTCAAGTCGGGCACGGGGGATCCAAAGCATCCCAGATTTGTCGATAGACTCTTCGAGCCCGAGGCTTCGTCACTCCAACGATCTTTGCTGCGCCCCGGACCCTCTAGTCCTGGAGCTATATCCACTTGTCATGATTGAGCTCCCGCTCGCTGCTAAAGTTCAGGATCAGGAGCCAGCAGAAAAGTTGCGCGGTGTAAAGGGAGAGGATCGGTCGAATGGGTGACCCCGTAGAGTTGCCAGGAGCTGCCTGATCGCTCGGGGTTGACGATGAGATGGTCAAGTGGAAGTATGAGGCGAGAAGCTTGCGTGAGGATCAGGGCATTGATGTCTCTCGTCGGTACAACCCAGTAATGGATAATGGTCCCAAGACCCAAGGCAGAATGGGATTGTCTAGGAGAGTGGTCCGGTGTGGGCCATAATGGCGAGAACCATTATTTCCCAAACTTTTGCACCTTTAACCCCTCGCATTACATATCAAGCGCTTGCGGATCCTCGATTTCTGTTTGGGGCGGCTCGGTCTGACCGAGGAATTGTCGCAGCAACGAATCAGATTGGGTCACTACTTCCCTTGCTCTCCACCTGGCTTCAAGGTAGGTCCTAATGTCGTACTGGTCACTATTGTTGTCCAGCAGCATTCGAGTGCATTGAAGTTGCCGAAGTGTCTTCTGGCTTAGCCGAGGGAGTGACAGGATAGCATCAGTCAAAGTCACAGCATTGTGGTGTGATGGCAGTATGATTGTGGGCTCGTGAGGCCTAGACGCAAAACGACCAGTCTTGCTCGAGATAGTAATCCGGAAGGGGTCTTCGAATCCATCATCTTTCGCTGTGGAAGACTCGAATTTCCAGGGCACGATGTATTTCAAGTCGCCATTTTGAGTCCATCGAACTCCTGTAAGCTCTATCAGACATTGTAGAGCTTCTTGACAGATTTGATCCCTCGCCTTGGGCTTCATCGCCTGTAGACGATCACCGTGACTGACGATTTGTAGCCATAACTGTTTGAAAGTATCGGCTCGACTCCGGAACTGCTCATTGGTGATGAACACACAGGCTGTGGCTAATGGAGCCTCCAAATTTCGACTCTGGTAGTCATCGACCGGGCACTTTGGTGATTCCTCTCGGCTCTCGGGAAGCGAGAAGTATGGAGCCCAAAACTGGATCCGGAAAAATGTTGGTTTGTGTTCATACCAAGTTCCCAAGCTGCGATTTGTACCAATCTCCTTGCTCTGGTCACTGTTGAAGGCAACCTGAATGAAATTACCGATCACGCGGCGGAATCGATTGTCGAAAGATCCTGCGCGATCGCCAATCAATTCCCAGAGCTCCTTGAATCTTCGGTACAGCTTCAAAAAATCGCAACGGTTCCATGTTGGCGGATTCGGACGGCCAAAGAGTTGTCGGAAGATATACTCGGACCAGCCATCTTCATGCGGCAAGTACTTGCGTTTGGCCATCCAACAAGGTATTTCCCGTGGCATCTGTTCGGACTCGGTGATTGAGTGAATCTTGGCAAATTCGCTCCAGGACTCGTTGTATATCTCCCATATTGTCTGAGCATTCACAATGCGACCAACTTGTTTTGCGGATTCATCTTGCCCCTGCCGTAGACGACTGATAGGAGGGGGCCCGTTGCGTCCATTGCGGGGGAAAATACGACTCCAGTATATTTGTAGCTTTGAGAGCATATGATGGTGATATGCCCGAGCGATCTCTTCGACTGCTAGACGGACGATGCCGTCGACTATCCTTTCTGCTTCGCGGTCGTTTCCACGATCATATTCAAGCCGAGCGTCTTGCAACCATTGCTTCAGTGAGTGCTCCACCGACACTCTAGATGTTGTGAAGGATTGAATATTGGCCTGATAGGTAAATCGTGCTTGGATAGGAGTTCGGGGCACATAAAGCTGGCTGAGAGTCCTAATATCGATGTGCCCGGCATGCCAATCGATACAGTCCCGAGGAATCCACGGCATTCCAAAAATACTCGCTGAGGTCTCAAGACCAAGGCCTTGCCGCACGAGTAATGTTCTCTTTTGATGTGCCTGCCGATGTTGTACCGTCCATCTCGAGCGCCAAATCCAGTTGTCGTATGGGAACTGCTGCTCAGAGTCAAGACAATGGGTGAGAAGCCTACAGAACAGTTGGGAGGTATAGAAGGCAAGAATTAGGTAGGGTGAAGAGTGAGCGGCGCTCAAGGAGGCTTGTCGGAACAAGTGATCAAGGGGGACTATGAATCTGGCCGCCTGAGTGAATATGAGAGAGTTGACATCTTCAGTGGAAACTATCCAGAATGGATAATGCTCCGTGGCATCAGGCGTAAGTGACACGTTCCACGAGAGCTGCCCTACGTGAGGGTTCTGGCTGGGGTTGAAATATCCGCCAGCCCACATCGTCAAGATCGTGTCAAGCCGGAAAGTCATCTCTTTCCGAATACCATAGTTTGCTAGAGATTTCTTGTCTGATACGGCTTTTAAGTGGCGTTTATTGGCGTTCCAGGCTTTCAGGATGGACTCACGGCTCAGCTGGGTCATCGGTGCCTCTTGATTGCCCTGGTTGGTTGATGAGAGATCCTTGATCATTCCTTCATTGAGAGCCAGAAGCGGGAGGAAGCCAGATTGGAAGAGTTGATAGTTGCTAAATATAACAGATGCTTGTTCCTTATTGCAGTTGTATGCCTTGCCACGGATAATTGCCGGAAGTGATTGTTCGGGGTGGCCCGGATTCATGCCCCGAGCAGCCTTGGCCTTAGCTTGATAGTCGCCGATATCACGAAAAAGAAAGCCGCGAAAATATGTGGCGTCAAGTCGGGCTTCGGGGTTGACCCGCGAGAGCTTCGCATGAAGGTGGTGATGGCATTGGCTCTTCCAGAGCAGGGTGTATGGCTCCGGTCTGAAGAGACTTTGGGGTGAATGACTGGAGACATGGTCCCTGAAACCAATATCTAGCCAGCTGGAGCGAATGTCCAAAAGCGCAGGGTCAAAAGCTTGTAGCACAATATCTTCAAACAAACCCAGGGTCTCCTCGAGAGTCTTGCAGCCAAAAGTGTTTTTCAAATCGTGGGACTGGAAAAGCAATCGAGGATTCTGAAAGTATGCGACTGTTTCTCCTGACTCAGTTGGTATCCGTAATGAATCTGCTCTCCGAACGATCGATTGCCAGAACGACATGAGAAATTGAGCCGGGATGGTATACTGGAGATGAAAAGATCGGCCCATATCGTCTGCTCTCCATCTGTTATTGCCCGGCTTCTCTTGGAAAGAGCGGGACTTCGCATATGCAATATCATATGTTTGAGGTATCTCCTGCAGAGGAGGGCCTGATATAGCCTCGTGAGCGGCTGGAATGATGATGCGGTTGTAGAGGTCTTTCTGCCGCTCAGAGGACAGCGCATTCTTAATGGTTGGAGTCTTCGAGGCCGCAGCGTTAGGGAAAAAGAGGAAGGCGGCAAAGCGAACACATTTCGTATTAAATGTTCCGAGAAGGATGTGTCTGGTCTTTGCCAATTGAAGCCCGTGTGGCTGGATCACCTGGTCAGTCGATAGATTAAGAACCGGTGAGGGAAGGAAAGAAAGGCGGAAACTATTGGGTGATCGAATCGCCTGTAAACTCTTTGCTCCAAACCACACGCTATCAATGTCCCACTGGCGCGATATTGATACTTGTGTTTGAGAGAGGGAGGCCTGTGACTTTTGGAAAGAGAGAGGTCGGCTTGGCTGATCTGAAAGAAAGCGTCGCCACTGGCCAAAGGAGTCACTGGCGTCATAGGATTCGCTCTCGCCGAAGACTGTTGAAAGAGGAGGGAGGAAGCTCTGTAGATGTTGCGCAACCTCTCGGAGTGTTTGAGTGTCTTCTGTCTCGTTGGCATTTGTCGAATGCGGACCTTTGGAGGGGTTGTCATTATTCCACGCCTGACAAACCCGGAATAAATGCCAGGAACTCACAATCGCAGGTAGGGTTGAAGAAGGACCGGAACACCTGATCGTAGACCACGCTGCAGAGATGGACGAAATTGGAATGTCCTGGGATAGCATGGTCTGTTAAAGATTATAGGAAGAGTTTGGCGGTCGAGATGCCTGAGCCATTCGGTGGCACGTGTGAAGGAATGGCACCAGGTTGGCTTCTCAAGGCATTGGTTGACAAAGATCCAGGTCTACAGGGGAGTCGATGGCACGGTAATGCAGAGATTACGCCGGCGTGCCCGGGCATATCGTGAGAGGGGTTGGAAGAGAATACTGAGGAGGGATATGTTCCTCGAAAAGACTGGGAAGAGCTTGGCCCGGATGTTACTGCATCATGCGATGATTGCGGATGCGCAAATGGCTGTGTTGATGACATTTCGCTGGTATTGGCAACAGCAGAAGTTCCTGCAGATCCTATCAGATTTACCGTGTACCTAGTTAATGGCGAGGAGCTGATAGCAAACACCGGGACCAGACGCTTCGGCCACTTGCGACGACGGCCGTGACTATGATGGGTAGCGTAATGTAAAAGACGTTCTTGTGCTAGGGCTAAGCTAGAGAGAACACTCACGAGTGGCTATTACATCTGCATCTGTTGATGTTGGAACTGTGTCAACATCACGACTAACCCGGCGGACGGTGGAATAGTGCGAACACTCTTCCTCGTATTGAGCCTGTCTATGTTGCCGCTGCTGCATTCGGCGTTTCCTCGTGCGTTCTCGGATGCGCTTGCGCTTCTCCTCAATGGTTAGGGCACGAGGTGCCATGGTCTATCGCATGCCATGAGGCGATAGGGTAGTACTCTATAGATGGTATTCTCCTATTCTCCATGGTCAAGAGGCGGGTTAGGGGGCACGTATCCGGATTAATCGTTGTTGCGGTTTCGCATGCCTGGCATTTCTGTTCTTATCTTATCTTATCATTATCGTAGGTGTCATTAGCGTAGTGATTATGTAATGATGGAGTCCCACTTAAAGTCGATGCGTAATTGGCTCTTGGAAACTGACAGGGATAAAGTTCGTCCAAGCCGTGATCGTATTGGCTGGATGACCAGATAGGGTGGGTCTCTGCTCTATCAGCATGATCTCCGCACGGACCATTTCTGCTTCTCTGCATCTTTTGTCTTTCTTTTTCATGGAATAAAATGTCTTTCAATGATATTGAGACTTTACATATGCCTCGGTTTGGTTATTCAGATTTTGGCCTTTCATTTGATACCAATATCACGATTTTTTTTCGGAGTGGCTGATCTATGCGGGATGAAAACCCCCCTGTCCAGCCTTTCTGCGCCAACTTCCCAAACACAAGCGAACCCCGAAGCCCGAGGGCCAGCTCCTATACCACTGATATGCGCGCGAAAGCTAGAAATCCTTGTAAGCCTGGGGCACGATCCTGAACCTGGGATCGAACCTGAGACCTGCCGTATAGCGATTATCGTGTAACGGTTGTGCTAGACCGCTGTACCAGGGGGCAAAAGATTGGTCAATAATCGTTGTAATGGCGATCATCCGGGCACATTACTGCACTATAAGGCCTCTATCGCTGTTCGGTGAACCAAACCGTAACAACATACTCCATAAGTGAGTCGGTCACCCAAGTGAGTCGGTCAGTAGGTATTTACACCTTAAATCGCCGTTTTTTAAATAGCTTTTAAAAATTAAAACTAAATATGAAACGGCTAAAACTTTTAATATAGGTATAAATACTTCGAACACCCATTAAGTTGCCAAGGCAAGGGACTTAACGGCTGAATATCCAGCCCGAAGGGTAAATACCGTATACCTGCTATTAAATTCTCCTGGGGGAACCCCCTAGAACCCCCCTTGCAACTGCGGCGATAACCAGCTGTTAAACCACTTCAAACCTGTAGTCAGGGAGTTGACTGATAGACATAGGGGTCCCTTTACCACTTCCTGACAGGCCCAATCAACTATATACCGTATATCGAATTTCCCCTTTCCCTGTAGCTTATAGGAAAACGTCATTTAGTCAATGTAGCGTGGTGTATACGGCGGATCGGTCAGCTGTTGAGCCTGACGGCGTTGTTGGTCAGCAAGGCGCATCTTCATCCCTGCCTTATAGTTTGCCACAAACGCAGTACGTAGGAAACGCAGGCGTATAAACCTTCCGTGGGCGTGTGGTTATAGAGGCTCTGGCGGTCGAAAGGCGCCTCAAGGAGTAGGCCTTGCAGCGAGGTAACTCGTGAGACGGCAACATAACTGATACCGGCCTGGAAGTCGCGTGTAGCAAGGTCAGCAACTATCTGATCCTTCGTTAGGCTCTGGCATTTGTGAACAGTGATAGCAAATGCCACGATCAAGGGAAACTGCGTGCGAGCGCAGGTCTCGTTGCCCACTAGGAAATCACGCGTGACTGGAAGGATGGGTACGATTTTCCTGCCCTCGTTCGTTGTTAGATACGGCGGCCCGTCGTAGCTATCGAAATCCACCATAATAACCGCCGGGGGTTCTTCCCATGGGTTGGTGCCTTCGTTCCAGGCGATGTCGTATACAGTACCCTGGGCGCCGTTAACTAGGCCTGCTGGCTGCCATAGGTTAGTCGTAAGCATCACCCTGGCGCCTTTAGCAACAGGGAACCTGTTAGATAGGTTGCCAGCGTTGTCGCTTGGCGCCTGCCCCGCGCCGTTGCCCCGATTCTTTGCCTCCACCTGTACTGCCGGGTCGTTGAGGTGCACCATATGCTCATAATTGTACTCGTTGACCCGGGCCTTTGTAGAATACACCCGCAAAGCGGCCCTGAAGCTGTCAATCTCGCTCTGTGTTAGCTTGACCTGTACCCGATTACTAAGGAGGTTCCATGACGGTATAGATAACTTAACTTCACGCAATTCCTGCAATGCCTGACGGAACTGGGCCTGATCATCGCCAGTTTGGCGCTGTACCGTGGTCAAGAAGATGGTGCGGTCAAATAACCGGTAGGCCACCTGCCCTCTCCTTTCCAGCGGAGACAGGCTGGTGCTGGTCGAATACAGCGGCTTTTGCCGGACGGGTGGTAACTGGAAGAAATCGCCCACCAGCAAGACGCTCACGCCACCAAAGAACTCGAGGCTACGCTGTGGGAAGGCCTGCCGTAGACGGGAATCGATCCGCGCTAGCTGCTCAAGCCCTAGCATGCTCTTTTCATCGATAACGAGGTACTTGACGTGCCGTAGGCGGGACTGAAGGGCGGCCGCATCGGCTGGGGGAAGGTCGGTAAAAGCACCACGTACTGGGAGACGTAGCAACGAATGTATGGTGCTGCCCTGTATCTGGTTACTCGCAACACCTGTTGGCGCTACGCGACAAATAGGGCTAGGATTCGGTAGGGCAGCCGCCTGAAGATGGGAGGATAGCACCTTGATAAGGAAGGACTTGCCTGTACCACCACCACCGTCAACGTGGAGAAGGATTTGAGTAGGATTTTGCGCCCGGAAGTGGCCCATGAAGGTGTCGTACACGAGCCGTTGTTGTGGGTTGAGCTGGTCACGCCAGTGAGGGCCAAGGACCTCCATATCGTTGGCTATAGGGTGGCTAGCGATAAGGTCTTTCCAGTAGCCGTCTCGAAGTTCCGGATAAGTACCTACATGCCGTGTCCAGTCGTAATTAACGTCAATATCGCGGTGGCCAAGTAGGTCAAGACCTTCCTGGGTAAGGGGGTTGTCAGGTAAAAGGGCGGCGAGGCGAATCCAGTCTTCGTCATCAAATTCCTCCTCCACAGGCAGAGCCTCGTATTGATCCTCTTGAGGCTGTAGCCGAGCCTCTTTTGGCCAGCCGTAATGGTCATCACCATGACTGTGGTGTTGCCAACAATGCAAGAAAGCCTCAACGTGGGAACTGAAAAGTTGGCCGTCAAATGTCAGAAGCTCATCAACTCGGCGATGTGGGTGGTTCAATGTTAGCTTTACACGGCAGTAATCTGGCCACTGTTGACCTTCTGGATCAGCATGATAGCGAGGGAAGTAAACCAATACACGAGGCCTGCCGTTAACATTTCCTGGCTGCCATTGCTTCCACTTGGAAGGGTCCCTAGAGCGGAAATTCCAGTATTTGAGGAAGGAAACGTAGGTTAGGCCCTCTAGGGTTTCTGGGCGTTGACTGTACTTTTCATAGACATTGAAAGTCTCATCAACCTCATCGCCGTCTATATGTAGGGAGTGGGAATGCCTGTCAGGATGACGGCAGTCAACATATAGGCAGGTTCGTGAGCCCTCCTGTAACGGCAGGCCGAGGAGCAAGTGGCAAACCTCCTGCTTTGAGTAATCCCGCTCAGCAACCAACTGATTTAGGAGCTTTGACGTGAAGGAAATAAGGGGGTTATGGTCCTTGACCTGGGGCATCAGAGCTTTCCCAATCTGGGCAAAAGACTCACTTTTCTTTTCCGACTTGGAGCAGTATTTGGCTGCGTAATCGATCACCTGCTGTAGGCTCGTGCAGGGCGAGACATCTGTATTGGCTAGCCACGCAACCGTAAGCAAGCGGTTGTAGTGGTTAATCTGGCTATCGTTCCGCTCGCCCCTGAAGCTCCAGTGCTTAGAATGAGGAACCTTTTCAAGGGAGGCTAGTATGCGCTGCCCGTGAGGAAACCCAAAGCGGCACTCTACCTGCTTGGTATGCTTGTTGAGCTGCATACAGTAGTTGTTGCAGCGGTGGCGCTGCACGCGGTTGACTACCATTGATAGGAACTGAACTGTAAGGGGATGCCCCAATAGATTATTGATCAGGGGATTCCCTTCCCCAGGCGCCTGTACCCGCTGAGGCTCTGGGTTCACAGCAGATGCGTGATATCCCCAGATTCGGGCGAATCGCTCCCGGGACTGACCATTATCAGGATCTAGGTCTGGGTGACCACTTAGCCAATATAGGCCATGGTGGTGACTGGAACCCCTGCCCTGCCACTCGTAGCGACCCCAAAAGTCCGTTAGGTTAAACTTCTGCTTCAGGACAATAGTCCTAAAGAGCATATAACGCTTATGGAAGTGATAAGCGGCAATGTGGGCGTTGTCTCTCAGTAATTGCCGGGACAGGGCCATCCGCGCCGCCTCAGGAGCTGCTTTCCACTCTTGGAATCGAGGCATATGACGATATAGGGACTCCCAGTGGTAATCAGCCGCACTTGCAGTAATGAAAAGGCCAGGCCTGCCTAGATTATAGGCATATGCCTCCAATTCCTTCCTTTGCTTATACCAATATGGACGGGTGCCCCTGATTACGGCGGCTTGGCGTGTGATCGACTGGATCAGGGCCTGAGCCTCTGGCTCGTCAGGCTTAGCCATCGCTTCCTCTATGTCAGCGCGCGTAAGAGGTTGACGGCGGCCTTCGTGTTGCTTGACTAAGTAGTTGCTTCGCTTTCTGACCTGCGCACGTAACAGCGTGTTGAGGGCGACGAAAGGCCACGTCTTATGGCGGGCAAAACGTCCGTCTTGCCATCTCATCGCATGGGCAAGGTAGTCCTGGTACGTGATGCTCCGTAGGCGAGGCTCCACGAAGTCCGCCTTGCCGTCAGGGTAGAGGGTAGGGAACGCGAGCGTTAACAGCGGCTGGGAGCGGTTGAATTCGTTGATAGGAGTCCTGCGAATGGAAGGTAGTGGCATCTGGTGTTGAGCCTGCGCGCTAGGCTGCATATGCTCAAGATCGGCCATACGCTCAGGGTCAGGGGTACCATGAAGGAATCGGGACTGCAGGGCGTTTAATTCGGTATCGGTAACCTGCAAATTCGGGATCGCCGATGCGTCTGCATCGCTAGGATCCTCTTCTACAGCCTCCTCAACGGGGCCTTGGGGGACCTCGCCGTCAGGTATGTCAGCCACTTGGCAAGCAATGGAAGCAACTATGCTGTCGTCAAGAGGAAGCCGTTGCAAGCGATCCTGCCTCACAACGATATCGCGATAGCCCGGGTGGTGGCGCTGTAGGTAATGGAGCCAGGTCAACAGGCATGAGCGGCGTACCCGGAAATCGCGAGCAAACTGCTGCTGGAAGTGAGGGTCGCCCTCCATATTAGGAGGCCGCAGGAGTACGACATCTAGCTCTTCAGGTAGGACTGGGAGCTCTTCAAATAGCCTACCAACGTTACGAAGAAAGTGGACAACGTGGCCGCGGTATTTATATTGAGCGCCACGTACCTGTAGGACCTTCACGTGTACGTGAACCCTAGCAATCAGCATCTCCTCAACCATTGTTAAGCCAGGTAGATTACCGGGGACTTCCCCGAAGTCAAGGTTATTCGCAGCGCTAAAGAAGTAGGGCTCGTTAGGGGTTCTCTCCCTGTCTCGACTAATGCAGCGGCTGCAGATTTTCAAGCTATTTCTCTTCATTTCGAACCAGTGCTCCCGGCAGCGAATGCAACTATGCATCTTCTCGTCATCCAGGGCGGTATAGAACTCCCGCACAAGGGCCTGATCCTCCTCACTAAGGGCAGGCAAGTTAAGGTCCCCTGTAAAAGGTGGATCAACGATCTGATCAAACTGTCGCTCTTGAGGCACTGGCCGTGGCCGTGGGTTAAAGGTGCCTTGACGTGTATAACGGCCGCGGCAATGACCCTGTGGCAGTAATGAAGGTGTGGCAGGGAATGATTCCTGTGGTATAGGCGTGCCTAACACAACATGAGCCGTTGGAAAAGTGCCTTGAGGAATTGGCGTTTGAGGAATTGGCGTTTGAGGAATTGGCGTTTGAGGAATCGGCGTGCCCAGAACTACTGTTGGCAGGCTAAGGGTAGGAGTGATAGGGGAAGGCCCCTCTACCGCGCTTGGGGTAGATGGCCCCAGCAGAGGTCTAGGCAGTCCCTGGAGTGTGGGCGCCAGGCGACGGAATAAAGCAGGCGCGGCAGGAGGTTGTAAGCCGTGCACAGACGCAGGCGTTGGCTCAGTCCGCCTTGGAGGCGTCAGGTTAGCTAGAGAATCGGTCCTTTTTGTGGCTCTGCGTGGCGATAGTCTCAAGGCGATATTCCGCATGGCGGCAACGGCGGCTCGGGATTCAGCTACACGTTCCCTTCGGCGTGCCCTACAGCTAGCACAGTCTCCTGTAAACTTCCTAGGGTCCTTGACGCTTCGAAATTCGACTTCGGGCAGGTCTTGCTTGCAGGTGTGGCAGATTCGAACTGCCTGGGGTATATCGTCCTCCATCTGGCCGTATATGTATCCACCTCTTACCCACCTAGACTGCTGTATATCGCTCGGGCAGGGAGGGTTTGTGACGGCTTACGTCTAATACCGTGATAGATCTCGATGGGGAGGCTGTCTTTGAGGTAGTTAGATCACGTCTGAATGTTCAGGAAGTAAACTGCACTGCTTTCCGGAGGCAGAGTAACCGGGGAATCTTCAGACGTAGGCTGGCTGCGGAGGTAATATGTGAACCTAGATACTGTTAGCAACCTGATGAGTTTGATAGATTCGACAGAAAAGGGAAGCAGCTGCTACGTAGGTTAGTGTAAGGAGTAAGGGGCACGGGGGTTATTCAGTGAGGATCGTGCTTAGTAACCCAACAAATTGATTGCATTGAAGTAAAGAAGAACTGAAAGCTCTTGGAGAGTTTGCCAAGCTAGCGAGTTACCTAGTCAACGCTCAGGGGGTGGTTTGTGGCGATGCCTTCATTTGGTGGCGTTAACGGTCGACCAATTCGCGCACGAGTTGAGTACAGGCCAGGCCAATTAGCCAATCAGAGGAGGTTTTATGCTCAATTCTTTCTGACTGAGTAAAACGCCCTTCGGGCTGAAAAAACGCCCTTCGGGCTGAATTATAATGAGACATTAGACCTTGAGCTCCCCCGGTCGAGATCTGTCATCGAGACCAAATGTGTCTCATCGTTATCCCCGAACTCAATAGCATACTCCCTCTGACAGATGATTCCTTCAGCGCCCGTTCGCTGCTGAAAGCCCTTCGCGTATACAGTTGTCCGCGTGTCAGACCCCAAAACCCTGCTCCTGTTACTTGACTTGCCAGCCTCGTCTCTTCCGGTCTGACCAGAGGGGTGTTGATTAGAGGTACCCAAAATCCTCGGAAACAGCCGGGCGAGGAGTATCCTCAGAGATGGCAGGCAGGCGCATATAATTCCGATGTTCATCTCTATAATAGACCATGTAGTGATGCTGAGGGAGCCCTGAGTAGGGTTGGGAACATGTAGTGTAAATCGAATAAGGGAGTGTAGGCGAATAATGCTGATAATCGTCACACTAGAACCGGGTTAGATTGATTCTTGGAAGAGTGATGGGGAGAAACCTACAAGGTCCCAACGCAAAACATAATGCCAACTCCAACCTTCTTTTTCCAGTCCAAGTTCAAAGCCTTCAACTGTGATAGAGGGACTATCAACATCCAGATATCAATGGCAATGCCCACAGCTGCATGACTCCAAACTATGGCATTTGAATTGGCGCAGTGCCCTTGATGTTCACCATCCCACTGATTCCAGAAGTAGCTGACAGGCTGGCATTGGAAACCAAAAGCAAGACAAAACGCAATACCAGATACAGCATTAAGTATGACGGTGCCCCATAGGACCCGGCGGACAGTTTGAGTTGGGAAGATGCGGAGGTAAAAGAAAAGCAGAGAAAGCTTTAGCAATGGGAGCGTTGCCATATAGGCAAAGCCTCCAGCATATAAATATATGCCAAATGTAGTTATGTCGGCGGGGGATAGGGTCCATATGTCTCGGCCGAGCCCGTGGGGTATGGTGCCACAGACCATAAAGAACATGTTAATGAAGCATGTTAGGTAGCTGAGGAGGATGAACCAGTCGTCGAGCCAGATCGGGGCGCCCCAGAAAATCTTGGCAGAGAATCTCTGGAGCACGAAAAGCGCAGAGATGATTGCGAGTGCGATAGCCTGTACAAAAGCTCCCCGCGAATTGTCGCGGACGGGCGCACCGCAGCTGGTCTGGCTTGAATTCGTGGCAACTTGAGGGAAGTTAGTCGGCATACAATGGAAATCGTTCAGGCGACATACTGAGAGATTCCTTCACAGTGCAGCTCTTTGTTATGCAACCCGCCGCCTCCATCTGGAAGGCTTGGTTGGAGCAAAGACATCCTTGGTCCGTATCCTTGCATGTCGAGTTGGCCATGGCGGTAGTAAAACACTGGACCTGAAGGGGGTGGAAATTGAGCAAGGTTCGATGAGTTGGTGTCTCTTGGACATGACAAACTTACCGCGCAATCGGGCATCCTAGTAAGCACAGATGGTGATGCTGATGCGGTCTGTGCGAGTGCCAGGAGGCAACCCCGCACGGAGAGTAGCCAAAGGGCTTTCATCTCTAATATGAGGAGGCCAGCGACTGGCGAGGGTCGCGATAATTGAGAGGGCAGAGAGGGGTGAGCTGTATATGTAGATTGCTGTTGAGTTGTGTTGTCAGGCGAGAAAGGGGTTTGACAGCTCTGGCAGAGTTATTGTCACGCACATGCTTTAAAAAGCTAGACTACGGAACCTTTATGTGGCGTTTGCCAGCATATCAGATGGCTGCGAATAAGATTACCCGCTACGGAGAGTCCGGCATTACGCTGAGTCGTTAGGGGACAGACAGTTGCAGGGTGACAAACGAGGAATCGTCGCTAAGCAGTATCGTGTTAGTCTGGTTGCGCGCATGACACCTCACTTACCCCGGAGCTCCCCTCAAATCCAATCGGATGGCTAGCATTTCCCCCACCGCGCTTTGACTTTTGCACTGATGCGACATGGGACGGAGGAACCCAGTGGCTGATCGGCAGCCAGCAGCGACAACATGAAGGCAACTCTCTCGGAGCCAGAACCGACCCCGACGAACTTTTAGCGAGGTGCACGCCAGACCGGGCTTGTGGGCCACTTACTCACGTTTCCGACTCCAGAGGCAGGGTTCGGTGCAGACAGGGATTAATAAGTTTCCCGGGCTCTGATTGGTTTAAATTTTATATGGACGGCCACAAAACGAGGAGCAACTGGACGACGGCTCATAAAAAGTGGGCCTAGCCTGCCAGCTAGCAGTCCCCCTGGTTTGTTTACTCGGAATTTCGCTTGGCATGGAAACTTCGTTCACTCAACGCATCTTCACGTCTTGCGTCATTGAGTAATGCATCCGAAGTCTACTCCTCAAGGGCTTCAAGATGACTTAATGTCCATTGTCTGTGCTCGCTGTGGCGAGAAGAAACCGGCGGCTGGCTTCGTCAGCAAACGGAAATCTGCTGGGAACACCAAGAACTGCCTGGAATGTCGTAGTCAGTGCAATTCTCATGTCAGCTCTGTCTCCCCACTCCGCAAGACATTCAACACTAACTAAGTGAAGCGTTCCAGATCTAAAGGCGCGATCCTGACATTAAGAAACCTCGCCGTCGGTCCTTCTTCAACTGAGAGTCCCGCTCTGAAGAGAACTGAAGAAGATGCTGGCCTATCGCCCCTTAACGACAGATTCGGAACCCAGCCTACGTCGCCAGAGAGGCTACGGCAATGTCATACAGCGAAGACGTTATCCGGGGCGTCGATTAGCCAGCCGCGTGTAGTGTTGGGGACGCCAATTCCACCAACCCAACAAAGCTCGCGGCTCTTCCGTACAATAGCTCGCTCACCTCCTGTGCAGCCGACGACACTACTAACCGCCTCACATTCTGATCCGTCTACTATCCGAAGCAGCACGTCTCATATAGGTCACCCTGACTTGGCTCCTAGATTCCTCAAGTGCGGGAGAGACTCAGAGGACGATTCCTCCATGGCCGGCGCAAGGGCCAAGCGGGCTGCTATCCAGCGCGGCCATCGTTCACGACGCCGTGCAGGGGAGACTGTGTCACTGACTCCCTCAATATCTCAACTCGGCGCGTTTAAAGGTTCGGAGGGGCCTGGGGCAGATATTCTTACTTAATGGTCGCAGTACTTCGGGCTAACCACAGAATGTAGATGCCAGCCAAGATCGACAGCGGCCGAGTGGGCTTCCGGATGGGGATGGGACAATCAAGGAAGGAGATGACTGGGGCCAGTTCTCGGAGTCCGATATTGACGCCGAGGACTATTTCAACCTGTTGCTTTCGCCCGTTCGGCCACGCAGGTACCTGGAGCAAATAGGGGTAGAGTGTGACTCCGACCCAGGGGACGAAGACGAGAGCGACGGTAACGACTCCGTGGATGAAAGCCCTGTTCGTCGTCGCTCACGGCCGCCTTCTGCACGGCCGAGGACTGGTCGCCGTGGCCCGGCTCCTGGTACAGGAGGGCGGCCGAAACGATCTCGAAGGCAAACTCGATCGTTGAGGCCGTCACGACGTATTCGGAGTCCGGTGAGGATTCCACCTGAAGAGTCGGCGGTATTCCACGCACAAGACCCGGTGTGGAATGGAGATCTGGAAGCTTGCGCCTTGACTGGTCGCGACAAGGCCATCCTCCGCGAGTTCTGGACAGAGCTGGACAATGACCAAATGCAGTTTTGCAGTCGATGCCAAGAGAGTTGGTTCCAGATGAAGATCGATTGCGATGGCATTTGTGCGCGTTGTTATCGGAGGGATGAGAAGCGCCAGCCCGACGAGCCATATTTCTTCTCTGCGGACAATCAGCTCGACTTTGGCCCTATACCGACCCGATTGCCTCAGCTTACGCCTACCGAAGAGTCTTTGATTGCTCGTGTTCACATCCATGTGAACATTATGCTTGTGCGAGGGCAGCAGTACAAGTATCGGGGGCACCTGGTTCACTTTCTCCGCGAGGTTGGCTTAGTGTACAACCAGCTCCCGCTTCTGCCGCGGGAGTTGAACATTGTATTACTACGTCCTGCAAATACGTCGTCCCACGCAAATCTTAGCCGGCAATTCACCCGCCAGTTCCGCGTGCGCCGCCAGCCGGTTGTCATATGGCTAGACTACCTCCGCCGCCATCATCCTGGCTATCGATGCGTCGCCATCGACGAAGAGCGGCTGAATCAATTGCCCCAAGATGGTAATGTCCTGGATGCTATCCCCCAGAGTCAGGTGGAGGCTGCCGACGTTGGACCCGACTCACCCGAGGAAGATCAGGAGGCAGAGCCTGACCTGGAGGACGAGGCTGCGGTGCCGGACCTGTTGGCTAAGGACACGGAGCTCGATGCTCTGCGGTCTATTCTCTCCGGAGAATCAGGCGCTGATTCAGGGCTTTCCACAAGCTTCCAGGCGCAGGCACAACACGAGCTGCAGCTCCCGAATATACGACACACACCCATTAATGAGTTCAATCGCTCTCATGCCCTACTCTCCTTGGCATTTCCCTGCCTCTTTCCTGACGGTAGAGCCGACTTTGTTGAACCCCGATTGCGCTCCATTGATTATAAGGATTACATCGAGCACGCGATGCGCTGGCACGACGGGCGTTTTGCACGCCACCCGACCTTCCGCTTCGTCGCCTTCAACACGCTAATGCGGTCACAAGCACGTTCACGATCCAGATTCTTCGTGAAGCAACATGATGGGAGACAGCAGCCGCTGACGCGAGAGCAACTTATTCAGGCGCTCGAACACAGCGAGGACCCCGAGGCGCAGGCGCTGATCAACTCGATCACAAGGCATGCGGTGTCTATTCGCGGTACGCGTCCATTCTGGAACAAAAAGAGGCACGACCTCGAGGCCTACGCCTATAACCTTGGTTGTCCTGGTGCATTCATCACGTTTAGCCCGGCAGATTTACACTGGCGGAGTCTCTACCAGCACATGCCCCAGTATGACGACTGGCTAGCCGCCACCGAGCCGGAGAGGATGGCTCTATCGCGCCGCCTATTGCGGCAGAACCCTCACATTGCTGCTTTCCACTTCTACCGCCGATACTGCCTCTTTCGGGATATCGTGCTAAGCAAGAAGTTTAGCATCACGGATTACTGGGATCGTTATGAATGGCAAGGGCGTGGGAGTCCACACAACCACGGCCTGTACTGGATGGAAAATTGCCCTGGAGCCGACATGGAGGACGAAGCCGCTCGTGATGTTTTTGCACGCACGTGGGGATTCCACGTCACTGCCATTAACCCTGAGCCGAGTAGGACTATGCCTCAGGGTGAGGGTAATCCGCTGAGCGTAGATCCCCTAAGCATAGAGATGACATTCCTGCGGCTCTCGCAAATTGTCAACCGTTGCCAGCGCCACAAGTGCAACACCACATACTGCTTGCGTGTGAGGAAGAGAACTGGTGACATCGCGAGGGATATGGAGGGTGCTGCTGCAGACATCGAGGCGGCCAACGCGGCCAATCCAGAGAGGGAGTGTCGTTTTGACTTCCCTCGTGCCTTGCGGGAGCTGGCTGCAGTTATCAGGAAGGAAGGAAGGTCGTACCACATCTTCGAGGCAGCGCGGAACGACAGCCTCATGAACCACTTCAATCCTGCTATCATCCTAGGCTGGCTAGCCAATATCGACATATCTCCTTGCACCAGCTTACAGGCGGTTATTACGTACGCTGCGAAGTATTGCAGCAAATCTGAGAAGAAGACTGAGCCTTACTGCAAACTTGCAGATCAGGTCTTGCCGCATACAGCACACCTCCAGCCCTTATTATCCTTCTCCTCTCGCCTTATGAATAAGCTGATTGCTGAGAGGGATTACTCGGCGCAGGAGATTTCCCACCTTCTGCTTAACATCCCTCTGCAGGAAGGCACACGGATGGTTGTCTCTGTCGATTGCCGTCCGTTGGAGCAACATGCACGTTCGTATCGCGTCGATGAAGATGTCAATGAGACTATCGGCAGCTATAGAAAATATCTGGAGCGAAATGACCAGCATGAGGATGTAACCTACCTCGAGTACCTGCAATCGTACAATCTCAAGACGTGGAGGAAACTCGCTGCTAACGCGAAGCAAAGGGTCCTAGCTTACTTCCCTCGATACAAGTCCATGGAGGCTTCTCCCCAGTTTAACGACTTCTGCCGTGTTAAATTGATGATGGTTCATCCACATCGCTTTCCAGAAGAGTTGCTCGTTGTGGGTGGCCAGCGGTTCGATTCTTTCACAGCCGGGTACATGCGCTGCAGACAGCTCCACGATACCCATGCGGACGATCATTATGGAGAGCCAGATACGGATGAATTGACGGCAGAGGACGATGAGTTTGAGCTTGAGGCCCATGAGGAGCCCATCGCGGAGGAGGATTGGCATGAACTCGCCCGCATGCTACCTGACCGCCCACTGGAGGAAGAGGACATCGACATCCTCGGCCGCCGAGACATTGACATCAATTACGATTGGACCCCTCATGTTGGGCGGTATACCGATGATGGCATTCTCAACAGCGACTACTGGAAGCAACGCAAAGCGGAAAACCCCTGGAATCTCGACGTGGACCATCAGCCCTTAGAAGCTCGCGATTCCCTAAATCGAGATCAGCGCCTAGTGTACGACACGGTGATGGGCCACTTCCTGACAGGGGTTCCTTCCCAGTTGTTACTCCATGTAGATGGGGGAGGCGGCACTGGCAAGTCATACCTCATCAACCTGCTCTCCGCGCACCTTCAAGCCGCGACGGGCGGGAGAGGGACGCCCGTCTGGCGTGCCGCACCCACGGGCGTCGCGGGAAATCAGATTTCGGGCACTACCTTGCATTCCCTGTTGCACCTGCCAATTAATAAGGACTTCAAGCCTCTCTCAGCCATTGATAAGGCCCAGCTCCAGAAGAAGCTTAAAGATATCAAGTATCTGATCATTGACGAGAAGAGCA
Organism: Dactylonectria macrodidyma; assembly: GCA_020744425.1. NCBI lineage: Eukaryota > Fungi > Ascomycota > Sordariomycetes > Hypocreales > Nectriaceae > Dactylonectria > Dactylonectria macrodidyma. The sequence continues at coordinate 225,899 of JAGMUV010000047.1, read as the reverse complement.
TGCTAGGACTGCGTCAGCTATCTTGGATCGATGACCGTCTCCGAGAGGCGTTCCCGAATAGGAATGAGGAGTTCTTTGGCGGCCTGAACATCCTGTTAGTTGGCGACTTCTTTCAACTCCCCCCTGTGCTGCAGAAGCCGCTTTATTATGATAAAGAGGTGCAGGGAGTAGAGATCAAGGGCAGGAACGCGTATAGGCGCTTCGATAAATCAGTTTTCTTGAGGGTTGTTCATAGGCAGCGCGGCGACGATCAGGAGGCATTTGGCACAGCTCTCGGGGAACTGCGGCTGCTCCAACTATCTATGGAGTCCTGGAAGCTCCTGTCCACCCGTGTGCAGGCAAAGCTAGACGATCGACAGGTCGCGAGGTTTTCCAATGCCTTGCGGGTATACGGTACCAAAGATAGGGTGAACGAGTATAACCACTATCACCTCGACCGGCTCGGCCGGCCAGTCGTCCAGGTCAAGGCTAAAAACGTCGGCCCTAGTGCAGCTGCTGCCCCCGATGACAAGGCGGGAAACCTTGCAAAGCAGATTCCCGTATGCATTGGCGCCCGTCTGATGCTGACGTCCAACCTTTGGCAGCCAGTTGGCCTCTGCAACGGCGCTCGCGGTACCGTTTACGATATCGGCTGGGCACCTGGGGCTGACCCCATCCAAGACCCTCCTTGTGTTATCATGATGGAGTTTGATAAGTACAACGGACCGGTGTTCCTGACGACGCCCGATGGCAAAAAGATTGTCCCGATCCTCCCAGTTGAGAGGGACTTCCTCATCGGGGCCACTCTCTGCACTCGCACCCAGTTTCCCCTGATCGTATGCTACGCTATTACCGTGCACAAGTCACAAAGCATCACAGAAGATATGATTGTCACTGATCTCTCCTGCCGGGACTTTCAGACGGGTTTAAGCTACGTGGCTGTCTCTCGTGTGAAAACGCTCGAAGGTCTGATGTTGGATGCGCCATTTGATCGTAATCACCTGGTCTACCGGTCTCCTCCGGATGGTATGAAAATGAAGATGAGGGATCAAGAGCTTAGGAGACGACAGGTGCTTACACGAAATCCCTACAGGATACACAGTACCCACAATAGCTATAGCACTAGACCAGTACGTAGATAATGCAATAGTTGTAGCCTGCCCAGCCCGCGAACGCGTGGCCTTCGGCTGAGGCTACCCCATGCACCGCTTCCGCCGCTCCAATGTGCATGGGGTGACGTAGTAATGGATCCGCCACCTCCCCACAGGGATGCCCCACTACACGAGCGTGTTTCATGTTGATTGCAGCCATGACACGCATTGCTGCCGACGAAGCCTCGAGAAGGATTTGGACGAGCTCCTCCAATGTTTCGTGCTTGGCCATTGACGTACTCCGTGTCCCAGCGATGCCAGACGACCCGGAACGGGTATTCTCTCGCGCACGACGGACAATTTCATGGGCCACGACACGGCACTAGGCTGATACTGTCGAGAAACTTCATTGCCTGAGCAATTGGGTGAAGAACGACTTGATCCGCAAAGTCTATGTGGCAGTAGATGACGAGGTCATGGAACTCGCCAGCGACGACGACGATATAAGTGGGCCCTCAAGCTTATATTACGAATAATTCATAAGCTTAAGAATAGATAAGAATATAAGGGCACGACTATGAATACATAAGAATATGGCAATATTATGTATTTATTCATTATTGGGATGTCTGATTGGGTTCGGCCCCTATTCGGGTCGATGGAAACGGAGAAAGGAAGTCGGGGAAAATAAGGCTCTGTAGGTGACGTGACGTATTGGGTTGGTCGCGTGTATGATGGGATCTGAATTTTTTCGACAGTGTTTGTGCGATGAACAGGTGCTGCAGCGATCTGACTAACGTCAACAATGCTGAGGGGCATCGAGGGATTAATGCGGAGGGGATTCCGAGGACGTGGGATAGAAAGTACCTGAGTCTGCTCCTGGGAGGGCCTATGCTGAAGCAGAGGTGGCTTGTAGACTTGGATCTGTAGCCAATACAATGTTTCATTCTAACGATTCACATCACGTATACGGACTGGTCCGACATGTGGACCATGATAGTTGGACATCAACTGAAACGACCTACCCTATACCACTTCGACGCGAGGTTTAATCAAATCTCAAAAAGATGCCCCAACAACACCAGTTACACCAGACTGAGAATACTGGAGCTCGCATCTGGTAGACTGCACAACCATTCGAGACGCATGTACAAGTATCACTCACCCTGCCCTGACTCTCGATTGGCACCCTGGTGGTCCACACCTACATACTAGGGTGGGCGACTTACAACGCAGTCCGACAGACGAATGTATGTCCCGAATGATTACAAATGCGACTAAGTGAGTATACATCGGGCCTGAATCAGCCGCCTGATAGTATCAATGGCACCGTGGATATCGTGTAAACCACCATCAATGTTTGAACATCCTGTATTTGGCTACATCTCTGACTAAATATAAAAGACTTGTAACAGCAGGTCCTCTCGGAACGATGGCCGTGATACTGTACGGGAAGTGAACGAGGATGTAACGAAAGGCTGCCAGTCAATGGCTGTGCTATTTGGAGAGGCGTTAGATCTGTCGGTATCCGGCCTTCTCGTCAATGTGTCGATAGCGCTCGCGCTCCCTATGGTCCTTGAGGAGGCAAGCGATGCATAGGATGAAGATAGCGTCGACACCTGTGAAAATTTGGTCAGATTCCGTCGTGTAATATGCCTTGCACTCCCCAGCATCAGAGATTAAAACATACCGACAAAGCCAAAGACAACGGTAAAGATGCTGCTGATGTGGAGGTTGGAAAAGCTCGCGATGGATGTCGCGCAGCCGCGGAGAAGAGCCGCACTCGCGGGACTGGTGCATGTTGAGTCCGTAACAAAGGCGGGCGCGGTGCTATTGAAGTAGCCGCAGCATTCATACTATGGCATTAGTGTTAGTCCATCTTGTTTTGTTATCGCAAAGTAACAAAGTAATGTCCTACGTACAGTATTCTGGATCAAGCTCTGCACCTCGGGTTCTTGAGCAATGTAGATATCAAAGAACTGCTCCCGAATCTTCAATGTCATAACCCAGAGGAAGACGCCCACACACATGGTGAAGATCGCACAGAGAGTCACCAAGTATCCGGAAACCTTGAGAATGCTGCGAGCGGGTATGACGATTCCTGGCAGAGTGGCGACGAAAGTAACGAGAATGAAGACTGCATTGACAATGCCCGCGGTAATGGGGAAGCGCTGGTAGAGCAGGTTGCGAGTGGCATGCTCGCCGTCGGAGGGTGCATCGTTCATCTGGCTTCGTACGACCAGCGAGAAGACTAGCTCGAGGATGCCCGAGGCGAGGAAGAGAATGTCGACGACGACGGTCGCAAGGAAGACTTTTTTGACCATGATCGCGGTGGTGGTTTATGATCTAGTAACTGAACGAGGGGAGGAATTCGTTTGAGCTGGGAATCGGAAGTTGCTGGCTGCATTGAATATCTCCGATCTTGTTCTTCTCTTTCCGAGCGATTGATTACGTTCTAGGGTCTGTTTTGATGGACGACCGGCGTCTGCGATATCGAGCCTCGTCGAGAGGCCTCGGCGAGAGGTGGAACTGAAGCAAATAAACTGATCCCAGGGGATCAACGTTCGAGAGTCGCGGGAATCTCGAAGTGGCCAAATTGTATATACCAAAGAAAAGAAGGACGGCTTGAAGGCAAAGCGGCGAAGCGAAGACGGGAATCGCGCCTAAGTGAGTGGAAGTGAAAAGACTGAAGAACAAAGGCAGAGACAACTCCTTACACCGACACGAAAAGGAGACACGAAGTGAGACAAAGACAAGACAGACCGACAGACAGACACACAAAAAGACGAAGGAAAAACCGAAAACACCAAGACCAAGCATGAAACAAGGACCCCACCCAAGCGTCTCGGACAACCTCTGATCATTGTCGAGGTCCGCAACGGACACCGTTTCAGGGGATGGATCTTGACGCAGAGCTGCCGACGGCCGACAGGGCCATGGTCCCCACGCCGACACGGTGGCCAATCAGAGACCCAAAAGCTTGGCCAAATACCCTGTATGGAACAACGACAACGATTGTTGTCCCACCGGGACCACCGGGTATATCACACACTGTGGCCCTCGGTTTTGATCCTCGTAGGGATTCTTTACCTAGACATTAGAGATAAGGTTACTCACTCCTTACACATAAGTGCATTTCTTTTTTTATTTATCACACTGTGCACAGTCTGGAGTGGTGCCAATAAAGAACGGGTCTTGCGACTTTGTGAAGTTGAAGGAAGCCAAACCAGCAAATTAACTAAACCGAACAATGCTCAGACAAGACCGTGGCTAGTCCCCTACTCACCGGGCATAGTAGGCACGCTCCATACGATAATTGCAATGGCTTGTCCTATTTGTCAGCTTTTATTTGATGAGGCAAATTGTCAGATAAACCGTTACGCCAAAAAACGTAGCGCCGCTACTGATGTTACAGCTTCTCTTATCAATTGGGTATATGTGCCACAATCTAACACAAATGTTCTGTTAGCGGCCCCACAAAGTCAGGGGGTGTCGCCTCAGTCACCTTTTTCTCCCTAGATGTACCTCGAGCATGGGTTGGGAAGGGAGAAGTGACCTCGTCAGGAGGGAAAGTACCCAATTTGACCCCCCAGTGCCTCTGTGGGGGCACTAACAAGACCTTTGCTTCATACCAAGTATCATGGACACCTCGAATGAAATAAGCTTCGTGTGCTTTTGGTTCGGAATGCGGAAACCATGTCCGAATCACGGAACAAGTGGTACACCCACAACTCCGGCTCCACACATCCTCCAGAATCAGCATCCTACCGTTGATATCACATCAATCGTGAACTATTCGAGACGAGTGATATCTTCCTTAATTACTCTATAGCTGACTTCAAAGCTGTGACAGTTGAAAGGTTCCTACTGCCTACATCCTCATCTCTTCGTATGCTGATTCTTTAAGGGACCATGGCTTCAAACAGCAGCCCCAACTTCTTCAGTCTCTCAGATACCCGAACCATAGCATACGAGCTTTCCACTGCGAGTAACAATGTCAGGACAGGACCTACAATCGTGTTGGCCAACTCCATTTGTGCACCGTACCGAACCTGGGATCGTGTTGTGCCCGCTTTGCTTGCAAAAGGCTTCAATGTTCTCCGCTACGACCAGCCCGGGCACGGAGAGAGCAGTGCTCATCTTGAAGATGTGACTAGAACAAACTTCTCGACATTAGCCGACGACGCGGTCTCACTCCTTCAACATCTTGGCATCTCTAGACTCGCTGCATGGATTGGTGTTTCCATGGGTGCAGTCACGGGAGCCTATGTTGCTGCCGCGAAACCTGGCCTGATAGAGAGACTGGTGATATGCGATACCCTCAATTGCTCTCCAGGAAATGCTGGAGTTCAGGATACACTGACCCCACGCGCGGAGGCCGTCAGACTCGACGAAAGCAAGCTCTCAGAAATTACAAACGGAATGGCCAACAAATGGTTCTCCCCAGGCTGGAAGGACAACAACCCTAGCGAGTTTGACGCAATAAGGGCAGCGATGATGACAACAACCCCTCTTGGCTTTCGGGCTTGTGTCAATGCTCTCACAGCGCCATCTTTTAATCTGCTGCATCTTGCTGCGACACTCGGTGACAGCGTTGAGTCCGTCACTTTACTTGTGGGCGAGCTAGATGGAGACTTGCCTCGGTCAATGAAGGCTCTTCATGAGGCAATTCAGACGGGGTTTGATAAAGCTGGCAATAGAGCTCTCGTATATTTTCATATGGTGCCAGATGCTGGACATCTATTCTACATTGATAGTTTGCCGGCTTTCTTAAAGATTGTTTGTACGACAGTTAAGATCTAGATAGAAAATATATTTTACGTTACGCAGAGTAGGGTATCCTGGACCAGACATCTACAGGCCTCTGCTCGATTTTCTCCAGACGCAGTGTTTCACCTCACGTACTTCACAATGGTCAATAAAGATTGATCCATCCGATAACGAAGTCGAGAGCGAGCCGCGGATTTTCTATCGGATGCGCTTCCACTATCTTTGACACGACGGCTCTTTTGGACACAACGTGGGATTCCCTTCTGCCGAAAGGAGGTTCCTCGTAACTATCCATGCTCTCCACAAAGGATGAATACCAATGCGTTGCTACAGCCGGAAGGGTTTAAAACGTGCCTGCTTCCTTCCGTCAGACTAAAAAATGACTCTTAACCACCTTCGGGTTGCTAAAAGGGCAACCTACATCTCCTGCGCAGAGGAAGGTATCCCCAACTACTAGCTAGATACATAGCCAGACCTTCTCCGCTAAACGGCTTAAACGGCCTGGGAGCCACATTCAACATATACAAATATAATGCTATACACTTAGAGGCTAGGGCACTAGTTCTGCGCGGGCCCATAGAATACATATGTCCTGACCTCGACACTCTCCCTACCAGGATAATCCACCGTCTCAGGATTCACAAATGCTGAGTGAGTATTCCGTCTCGCAACACCGGGCTTGGAGTCATATGTCACATGTATCGGGATATCGGACTTCAACGGCTATTGCAGAAGTGAAGCTTTTCCTTCATCATCATAGGCGTCCATCGCCACCTGCCTCGTCAGCGGCCTCGTCAGTGGCCTCGTCAGCAGCCTCGTCAGCAACCTAGTTTCCTTCCATTCAGGTCAATAGCTAGATAAAGCCAAAGACCCCGAAGCATCCGGAGCCTCTCGGCTGTCCGAGGTCATCCGAGGTCATCATCATATTCATCGTCTATAAGACTGACCCAAAGACCCTCATTAGATAGGAAGAATATCAAGAGCTTCTCACACACATGATCATTTCCATCTGCTAGATGCAACATCATAGCTTTTAAACAAGGTGATCAAGTCAGGTGTCTGACCGTAGCGGTAGTAGAACCTGTGGCTTGGGCTGTGGGTGACATTGAACGTCGAGCCCTCGCGCTCGGGAAGACCACCTTGGTGCGAATGAGGTCGTCTTTCGGGAACGGAACGAGTGTTAGAGACAAGATGAAACCCAAAAGACTGATAAAGCACGATGCCAGCCACAAAAGATCTGCACACGCCAGGGGAAGGAAATGGGACTAATGACTCAAGCGTCCTTTAACATCTGTTGGACCTCGGGGAAGTACTCTCGCTTGATTGTGTCCATGTCCGAGAAATCCGCCACCTTCGTTCCATGGTAGTGGATCTTGAATCCATGCGTATCGAGGTTGTAATCGAGTTCTTAATCGGCGACGTCACAGACCGTTGCGTCTACTGACTCCGTCCATTGGGTCATGTGTCTCTGGTCTGAAGGGATAGATGATGGGTGGTTCCTTTTCGTCCCCAAGGCGCTTAAAATAGTTCATTTTTGTCTGAACATAGTGCTTCTGCGTGTCTGCTGGTTCTGCCCTCAGAGGTGCAATATTATCGACCTCGCTCTAACTTATCTCTAGTTTGGATTGGGTCCTCGAACCTGCATTGGCAGGCATATTTCGATGCTCGAGATGTCTAAACTGATACCTCTCATCCTTCGAGACTTTGATTTTGCCCTTGAAGGCCCTATCAGCCAGCCGTGGGAGGCAGCAAACTACTGGTTCGTGAAACCTAAGAACTTCAAGGTCCGGATTATGCCGCGCAAGGTTGAAAAGGCGTGAATGGAGTTGTCTGAAACAGTCGCGTCTAAGTCCGCGGGTCTCTTTAGATGTACTTTACTCCCTGTTTCAGGGACCTCACAACAGAGCGGCTCTAGCAACTAGACCTCTCTGAGCATAAAGGAGCCTGCCATGAGCCCTCAATTAGATAGAAATCAGGAGCCTCCTCAATGAGTCTTTATCCATGGCAAAGTGTGACAGATGATAGCGGCCCCGGCACTGCGCCGAGCTCCTGTGCCAATACCACTACGACTTGCCCCACAATGCCAACGGGTAGTCGGTGCACGCTACTTGTGCTATGCAAAACAACATTCTCGCCAGGGCGCGACCACGCTGGATGCCGCTCGAAAGAGCAGTAGGACGGAAGCAGCCGCCGCCGACCTTTTGGTGGTGCCCAATGTCAGTAATTAATTAGCTGCGATGCGTGTGGAGGGTGAGAAGCGGAGAAGCGACAAGAAAGCAAGTTACCTCCGTAGTTAATCCAGTAATCCACCCTCATTGTCATTAGTCGCCCAGGTTAACGGAGGACTGAGTAATGACGTGGGTGGTGACTGACACGTAAGGCCTAGGGGGTATTCGGCTTCCGTTCCGGTTCCGAAGGATAGCGTTTGTACTGTCCTATGTACTGTACGAAGTACAGTACAAGTGACTTACAGTACTGCCGCGTCCCCCGCAAAGCTACCGTAGCGTCGCGGGGTATTAGGCGTCGCCGGAGGCACCGCTGGATCCCATCCTTATTAATTAGGTCGTCTTCCCCACAACCCACGTCCCAGCCGCCTGCTCCTCCTCCGATCCGATCCGCCAGAGCATAGCCCTTGAAACCGATGAACAACCGGTAGCCATGACTCCCAGTTCTATCCAAGCCGATTTGTCCTGTAGCACTTGCAACACTACGTTCCAGCGCCGGGAGCATTACCAACGCCATCTTCGTACGCACACCAAAGAAAAACCGTTCGCATGCTCAGAGTGCGCGCAGAGCTTTGGTCGAGTGTGAGAACTGTCGATCCGCTGCGTCCACTGCGTTTACCCGTGGCATCACATGCTGACCGGCGCGCAGAGACTCGCTCGCCCGCCACCACACGGCCATCCATCTCCATGCCGACAAGCAGGATAACGAGAGCAACAGCGAACGACAGAGCAAGCACCGACGAGTTGCTCAGGCCTGCAAGCCCTGCAGCACCTCCAAGGTCCGATGCAACGGTGAGCGGCCGTGCCAGCGGTGCCGCCGACATGACCACGAGTGTTTCTACGAGCCTTTTTCGAAGCGGAAGTCATCCGACGGTGCCTCGGACAAGTCGTCGGCCAAGCGACACAAGGACTCCCATCACTCGCCCCTATCACCATCTACCACTGTCGACCAGGACAGTTCCTACGACACTATACAGGTAATCAATGAGATGCCGGCTTCACACTTGCCTCTGCCTGAAGCCCACGAGACAGGAAGCAGCCGACCGGCTGATCCGCCGGCAGTGGCGCCCGTCGCCTCCATGCCGGAGTTTGACATGTTTCAATCAGACGTCCCGCTCGAAGTGGGCGAAATCTTGTCCGGCTTCGATCCAACCAGGTCCATCTCGACGCCCTCCTTCTTGTTCGGAGACACGCTTGACAGCGGGAGCTGGCTCAACCATAACCTCGAGGCCAGCTTGATGCCGTCGCTTTTGCAACGCGAGCCCGTCTTTAAGACGCTCAACAATTTCTGGCTAGACTCCTCCCTTGAGTTCAGACCTCCCCAAACCATCGCTCCAGTCTCTCCTCCCATCTCCAACATGGACCCGTCAGCTGTGGCAGAACTCTACAGCCGCAGCCATTCTCCCGCGATTGACAAGGATGCCATTGAGCCGAGGCAGTACCATCCAATTTCGATCGAGGTCGATGCTCAGCTCGTCTTTCCTGACCTTTCCCAGCTCTCCCTGGAAGACGTTGATCAGGAGAATCTTGCACACGTGGACGAGGTTCCTGACGATGTTGTCGAGGAGGTGACTCGATATGCTCTTCAGATGCATGATGAACCAACCTACCCAGGATTCGTCAATTTGCGAATTCCACCAACACCAGTTCTGAATGCCTGGGTACAGCTCTACTTTGAATTTTTCCATCCCGTGTTTCCCATTCTTCATAAATCCGCCTTCTCCGCTTCTAGGACACATTGGTTGTTGACTTTTACTGTCGCCGCCATTGGGGCTCACTTTTCCAGACTTAAAGATGCACACACGTGTTCTAACGCTATGCATGAGCTGATCCGTCGGCAGTGCTCAGCCATGGTGAGTTAGTCCACGGCGAAATCTTGGGGCTTCACCCTGCATGAATCCGAGAGAACTTCCCAGCCCTGACTTAGAAAATAGTGCGAGCGACAAAACCAAAATGGCCGTGAGCTATGGATGACTCAAGTCATTATCCTGAATAACCTGGGCTTGGCGTATGCCGGTGATCGAAGGACCCTCGAGATTGCTGAGATCTTGCAGTCGTTACCTGTCACTCTAGGTCGGCGAAAGAGGCTTTTCACCAACATGTTCCCCATGCAGAAGTTCTCTCAGCTCCAGTTATCCCTCACGCAGAAGTGGCAGATTTGGTTGCTCGACGAGGAACGCCGCCGCGCCGGATTCGCCATCTGGGTAAGCTTGAGACAGTGTCTCTTGAAGAAGAGACGGCCTCGTAGTTTCTCATGCTAGGACACATACTAAAGGATGCCTCTAGCTTTTAGACTCGGGCTTCAAGAGCCATTTTGACCTCAGTCGCCTGATGACTCTGGCTGAATTGCAAATTTCGCTACCCCAACCAGACGGCCGTTGGGGGGCCTCGACTGCTCAAAGTTGGGCTAGTTTCCCTACTTCTCTAGGTGAGTTGTGAAACGACCTCGCCCCCTCCTCCCCCAAAAGTCACATTTGAGGAAGATGGAGCGGTGCTGACTAGAGGAACTCCAAAGGTCCTGAAGACTTGAGCACAATGGGGCGCGTTATTGCCGACAATAGCTGGAAGACTGTCTGGGTGAAGACCAACACAATTGGGAAGCAAGTTATGCTGCAGCATCTTTCTGATGTCATCAACGATCAGACCACCGGTCATCCTGGCATGCCGCGATTCGCCCACGACGACAAAATGCTGGCAGAAGGAGCATTGACAGCCCTTCTGGCCATGACCGAGAATGAGCAGCTGGAACAGCCCATAGATGAGCTCAAAGCCGCAACAACCCACCAAGTCATGGCTCTGACAGCGTTGATGATCCATAGCGCCCCGAAAAGCAGCTTGACTCCCATTGTGGTGAATTTTATCTATGGTAAAGCGGGGGATGAAGCGTTGGCCCATATGGCGAAGCAGTGGAGGAACTCTGCAGGCCAGGGAAGGCTGGCATGCTTCTATGCAGCGCGGGTCCTGCAAGCGGTTCGTTCGAACCATTGCACGCACTTTGGAACCCCAGTGTCTCTGCTCAAGGCAGTCTTCATTCTTTGGATATACTCGAGGCTGGCTGATCGATTCCATGACGGCTTCTTGTACCCGTCACCGGCCCCAACTGTGGTCCTGGGGCCGAAGCCCCTGGGTGGCATGGAGCGAACCGATTGGATCGAGTCTGGGTGGAGCCGAGTCAAGTTACCGGGTATCAGCAACCTTTTCTGCGCCGAGGGTCGGTGCAAGTTGTTGGATGAGTCCATCGTGCTTATGAGGTCATTGAAGGCATGGGGCATTAGTTCTACTTATGCCCACCTTCTCACGCGCCTCCGAGCTAGCGAAGTATCCATATCTGGGGGAAGCACATGAGGCGACTGGCTGAACCAAGCACTGGGTCCGATTCATAATGGGCGATCCTATCGGCGGGCTATTACGCTTACCGGCACCGATGAACAACGTGCTGTTGCATTACGACTTGCTCCAGGCTGAGGGCCATGAAAAGTTTACAACATAGTTTTCTTATAGTCATGGTACCACGTTCATCCTGGGGTGAGGGTCTGCAGCACCAGCTTTCTACCTTGTTTGATCGCCTATCTAAAGTTGATCCATCTCAGTAAATCCAATACCCTCAGCCTCTTACAGTCTGTATTGAGTTTCCAACGCTGCCGATAAACCAACATTTACGAGGCACCCGTTCTTTTCTAAGGCTAAATGCAAGTCGTCTTCACAGGCCCCCCTTTCTTGCCTGTCTTGGCAAGAGAGTAATCAAGTGGCCGTTAACAGATGATGCACTGATGGGGCCAGCTTCATAACATTTCAATGCCGGTTTTAACACCAGCTTTCCAGGGGTTGTTTTGGTCCTCAGTCAATCGCCGCTCTCATTCTTAGCACTAGGTAGGTTTGTAGAGCATAAAAAATAAGGACGGGGTGTCGAGTCGGCCACGGGCACGTCTCACGTTGCCTCCGGCAAGAAAACACTTCGCTCCACTCCATGCGGCAACTGGCAACATACGCTGTTGAGAAAAACGAGAGAAAAACGAAGGAAATCTCAGCCTGATGCCTCAGGTCGCAGGGCTGGTCTGTAAAAAGACTCCATGTTGCTGCGATCAAACGCTCGGGCGTCAGCGGTCTCGGCTCCACCGTTCCCACCGGTCCCACCGGCTCCCACCGGCTCCCACCGGCTCCCACCGGCTCCCACCGGCTCCCACCAGAACGACAATCTATCCATCCATACTAGACTGATAGCTCAGGCCTTAACTCAATCCAAGTCTTAGACCACTACGCAATTTGGGACTCCCTGGCTTTAAATGATTTTCTCTCACCCCTGAATTCCATCACTCTCTCACGAACTCATTTGACCCCAAACACGTTCGCCATGTCCACCATCGTTTACGGAAACATTGTGTCCACCCGGACGCAAAGAGTCATACTGCTCTTAGAGGAGCTTGGAATCGAATACGATATTCACACTTTGCGTTTTGAGAAAGGAGACCACCAAGTAAGTTTGAATGGAGCTGCTTGAAGAGAATGTCGAGGCTGGGAAAGATCTGCTTACAGAACGCCAAGGACCCCAAGTACGTCCAGGGACGCCATCCATTCGCAAAGGTCCCCGCATTTCAGGATGCCGATGTCAATCTGTTCGAGTCACGGGCAATCTGCCGTTATCTGGCGAAAAAGTATCAGTCTGAACTGAGCCCATCGATAAAGGACAACAAGGCTCTGGCATTATTCGAGCAAGCAGCCAGCGTTGAGGCCTCTTATTTTGAACCTGCCATTGAAAAGCTCGGCTATGAACTAATATTCAAGAAGTATGCCCTACCATATGCAGCACTATGGATACTTTCCGGACTGCTTACCAACCTTTCGCAGGGCCCTTGGGATTGGAGAGACCGATGGAGCGATCGTGAACCAACAGAAGGCTCAGTTGAGCAAGGTGCTCGATTACTATGAGAATTCCTTGTCTCAACAGGATTACCTTGCCGGGAAGGTTCGTTGCTCGAATGACTTTGTCTCCTTCACCTGAATTGCCGGTTCACATGCTCACCCTCGTGCCTCTAGACCTATAGCCTGGTTGACCTGTTCCACGTTCCATGGATCGGCTTCATCCAGCACCGTCTGCAACTCTCTAATGAGATCGAGTCACGAAAGAATCTCAAGGCTTGGTGGAATAGGGTGAGCCAGCGAGCGGCTACTAAGGCAGTGCTCGCCAAGCCTACTGAGCATTAAGGGAGTCTAGGGTATGTGGTAAGCACTTCGTTCGGCGGAGATCCACGTGGCTGTATTCCCTGTTCTGTTGAATTGCATTAGAAAATAGACTTGTGGATGGCGGGGCCGCCTTGGTTGTATTTCGACTATGACGCTAGGCTTTAGATCATCGCATACTTAACTCACTTGGAATTGAAGGGTTCATTGCGCTCCAATCCACTGTCGCAGTCACTTACGATGCATGCTTGATATCGTGTCTCATCACCATTCAGGTGATCATCTTGCCGCCAGAAATGAATCGGACACCACCCCCTGAGCTCATTGGGCCAGTGCCATAATCGATAATTACCCTAGTCCGTCGTAGATGGACCTAATACCTGATCAGGGATCTGTCTCTATCAGCCTAGGTCGGCCGAGATGATAATACTAGAATGTGCCTACTAACTTAAACTAACGCACTTTAAGGTCTTTTGAAGCGAGTAATAGATAATTCTAAATCGTTTGCGAGTTCAGTTTTAAGTAAAGGGACATAATAAAGGCGGTAGATTTTATTGTCTTTGTTAATTCCACGTTGACTTCCCCACTTAATCGTATGATCCATCTTCATTTTTAAGGATAGAGCTTTAGACCCTCATATACATGCAAAAAGGTACGTGTGGTTTGTTCTTTTGCTCTTTAAAGTAATTCTCGTAATATGAGCTACCTAGATACTGGCGTCGGTTTGATACATTTCTGTTGACTACGACCCGAACCTCTTGTAAACTGTATCTCGGCCTACCCGATTCTCATTAATTTTACATCGATATTCTTCTGTCGAACAAACCATGCCTCTATCGTTTCCCATTTAGAATATGGGTCGTTCAAGTCGATCTAACTTCCAGAGATACCCCACCACCCTTTCGCTAACACCACCCTTTCGCTAACCAAATTGAGGCTATCTCCACCAAGCAACCGTTTTTCAACCCTCACGGGTTATAATCAATTTTAATAATATAAATATAAAAGAAATTTCACTTGATAGAGAATTGAAGAATTTATGTACTTTTAGGTCTTTTGACCAGCCGCCCGGATCGGGTGGTGCACTGAGGAGATTCAGTTTCCTCCCTGACTACGATAACCGAAGCAGCCTCCGCCTCTGAGACTGACTCCTCCGAAGAGTCAGATTCCACCACAACAGCGTTTATTTCGCTTCCTTTTTCGGGAATATCCTCTGCGGCGGCTAGAGCTTCACTGAGACTCATGAAACGCCTGTTGGGATTAGGAATAGCCTTCCTCTTCTTCCCTCTCTTTAGACGAGCCAGTTCCTCCTTCAGACTAGCAATTTCCACGGTATGTGACGCTAACTTCTGTTATTGAGCCTCAAAACCTTTGGCTATCACGGTATATCGCCTCCGCGTATTTGGTGATTTGTTTAGGCCAAGATCACGAATATGACGACTGGTCTCTGGCGTACCGGTATCATCTGAGCTAAAATAAGGCGCCTTCTCTGGAGTCGCCTTTGGACTGCCACGTGGCTTGTCCTCTTGGATCTCTGGACGCCGCAATGCTTTTTCTCGTGAGATTGGCCAATTTCCGGTTACTCTCCAACCGGAGAGTATATTCTTCTTTGTCATTCCCACTTCACGAGCCCTGGTGTAGGCTCTGATGAAGTTGACGCCGTGAGAGCAGTGTCCTGGAAGGTAGCAACAATAAACGTTTTTGAAAAAGCACGTAGCCATCCATTCATCCTTCTCCCGGTTAGTAGTAATCCCTGACGAAATAAACAAAGAACGTACAGTTGCATGACTCCCATGGCCGACTAGAATGATTAATCTAGCATCTGACTCATCAGCAGGCTTAGTTTGAGGCAAACCGACTCTTTCAAGCCACTCAACACCAATGTGGTTATCTGTCCACCCGTTAGGTGAAGTTATATAGTGCCAATCAGCTATCTTCTTGAATTCCTTAAGGAACCACTGCTGTTGGAGTTCCTTTCCTTTGAATATAATTCCAGGAGTCAAAACACGGCCGTCAGCGGTAATGGCCTCAATAAACGATGTCCAACTTCGCCTCTGTGGTCCTTTGAGGAGAGCCTTCCGCTTTGGGTCTGTACTTCCAACAGCCAGACTATCCAGGCCTAGCAAGAGAAGTTTGGTTAATTAGATTTCGAATAGAGAGGGAATAGAGAGGTAGAGGCTTGCCAAAACCGATCATAATACCGCCTTCATCAACGTTAACAGTGTTCTCAGGCTTAATCCACCCATACTCCTTCTCCCTGATATCAAAGAACCAATGGACCGCCTTGGGCGTGAAAGAGTCGAATCTATTAGCTTCTTGGCGTCTCCCAATCTTAGTCTTAAGCTCTGAACGGCGTTGAATGAATCTGGCTACCCAATTGCGTCCTAATGTTGGTTGTTCGCTTTGTTGTTTCAACATGGCGAAGACGCAGGCGCGAATTTGACTGTGAAATGGAGCATATCCCAAACCTCTTGACGAAGAATCCAAAAGGCTAATTTGTCCTCTTGATTCTTGGACAAACGTCGGCGAGGCTGAATCTGCTCTTTCACGGCTGTCTGGCCGTTAACTATGTCGGTGAGAGTCTTTCGGGGCATTCCCCGTCTCTGAGCCGCTTGAGAGGGTTATTATCGGTAATATCCAATATAGCCTCAGCCATGTCATCCTCTGTATATTCCCATCGAATCCGCGAGATGGGCATTTTTGGTAGTTGTCAGAGGCAAAGACCAGAAAACACGAGAAAGAGCGGTGAGGAGGTTGGTGATTAAACTGGCAATATTTCAATAGCACGGCCTGCATATATCGCGTACCCCGCACAGCCTTACAGAGTCAAAACAATTACCTCCAATCATTTCTATAATCAATAGAGGTAACTTCTTTTAGGTAGCTATTTATTTTGGCCAACTTTCGTGTAAGTGAATTTGACGAGTTTTGGTGGTGCTTTTTTTTTTTTTTGCGTGGCGAAAGAGTGGGGTTGGCGAAAGGGTGGTTGTGCATGGCAGCGCTGCTCACAATTCAATTCAATCAACGCAAAAGCAAAAAACGCTGTATTTTAATTGGAGGACTTGAACTGATTACCCAATTCAATTCAAGTTATCCAATTAAAATACAGTCTTTTTTGCTTTTGCGTTGATTGAATTGAATTGAGAGCAGCGCTGGTGCATGGTAATTGGGTGCCGGGAAGTCATGTCCTTAAGCCCAGAAACTCTCCAATAGGTCTTGATCTTGTGTTGTATATTGATTTGCATATATATCAGGATTGCGATCCATGTGTAGATTTCAGCAACGGAGGTTGGGGTCCAATCCAGCAGCCGAGACCGTGGCTTCAATCTGCCGGCCTCGTGCTGCTGCAACAGGTAACTGACCCAGCTGTTGGTGTAGCTGACCCAGCTTTCTACTAGAGATATAGGCACAAATTGCTGGGTAATAGCGGCTGCTGGGGCAGAGCTGCTATTACGGGGGCCCGGCTAGGAAGGTCTATCGGCTTGAAGTCATAACCGCGATCCGGGACCGGATCTTCATTTGGCCGGCACGTATTATCAGCCGGTTGCTCGCGGCGGCTGTGATAGTCAACTCGAATGAAGCTCTTGTCATCATACGCGTTGACCGCTTGGCTGGGGGGCAGTTGGGGCTCCATAGGGAATGCAAAGAACGCGTTGTATGAGGAATTGGGCGGTGTTGTTTCTGAACGCGCTCCAAGTCACCCCCTTGTACCCCTGCCGCGGCAGGGGTGGTGTGGGTCATCAAGCCCAAGTGTTGCCTTACGGCACCCTAAGGGATACAAGGTATCCAGTGGCGGAAATGAGACATCTACCTTCGAAACGATTATCACACCTCCAAGTGTCGACCTAGCCAGCAGTTACAACATGTTGATACACTGAATAATAGTCAAATTGTTCGTCCGTAGAGGATTTGGGATAATACATCCCCTAGCCATTATACTTACCGTCTCCGGCCGTAGTCGCCAGGCCATTTGCTTCTATTCTAGAGGTACGGAGTACTCCATAAAACAAAGGTGACAACGGCGGTAGTCCTGACAAAGTCGATGCAATTGGCCAATTGATGCGGAGTCCGTAGCAATTGCCGTTATTAATTCCACAGGTCCCGTGAGAATGACTAAGCACAATCCACTTTGTTCGGTCCGCCTCAAGACAGTATGGCAAGTTGGTCTTTCGCGTAAACGAAAAAAAAACACGGTTCTCCACAAGGGATCTTCTACCCCACGCAGCCGAGCGCCGACGCTAGAGAGTTCAGAGGCCCCACGCTAACACCGGCTCCACAGATGCCGGATCTGGGGCCGGTCGGTAGTTTATATGTATGGGGACAGCATCACCCGAAGGGAACCTTCAAAGTGGGGGAAAGGTCCTTGCCACTTAGAAGGCTACAAAATTCTGGGACAGCCATCCATGTCTACGGTAGCGCCAAGTGGTCCCCTGATTTAGCCCCGACTCTCTTCCCCGGATGCGAGGCCAAAAGCGAGATTCCGATCCTGGCAATACGTGCCCCTACTTTTGGCAAACTTTACCTCGGAGACTGGGATGCTTGTGATCCCCGCAAGTTGGCCCCAGCTGGCGCGGTCGGACCACGCCTTGATGAGCTTGGTAAGACGCCACCTCCAGGATCTTCTAAGTCAAGTCAATGCGCAGAGATGGGGACGGAGGATGATTCTCGAGAGAACAACAACGGGCGGACAAACTGTCCCCCCATGTCGCCGCTAGGTACTGTTTCTGCTACGAACACCGGCATCCCGTCATGCTGTGAGGCATTCTCCAGCCTCCGATCGAAGCTCGTCGTCAGCATGAACACTCTGCAGCATTCCTACTACGACGCATTGTATAAAAAAAAACATGCTGTCTCACGGACGAGCTCTGCAAGGTTCTGGTTCCTGTCAACTCACTCATGGTAAAGAAGAGGCCTCATCCCCTGTAGATGACCCCTGATCTACCCCCGTCATTGCCTTGAACTTAATTACCAGTCTATTCATCCATACGGAGTACACTGCGTGTCAGAACGTGCATCGCCTCGTCAGCCACATATTGGACTCTACGGAGATACCGCCCATCGGTTTTACCGAAAAGCTTCACTCAGCCAACGGAAGCCACATGAACTGACCAAGCCTTACTCAACCCTCTTCAGCAATAACGCTATCCCGATATGGAGTCTCACATCCAAGAAAGCCCCGGGCAAAGCGGCCGCCCTTTCTTCCCGGCCGTCCTCCACAGCCGTATCCGTACAATCAATCAATCAATCAATTTATTAACGCCCGGCGGCTTAAGCCGAAAGGGCACCAGTTAGTAATATTACCATACATTGCCCAAATTGTGTCCTAGTCTCCTCAAGCCCATACTATGTCCTCGCCTTGCTTATGCATTCTCATTTGCTCTCTCCCGTATCCGTACAGTAGCCCAGGACTTTGACATTCTGCATGCACACCTTACCTCGGGGTCTCGGCCCCACGTCAGCCACTGGGTGCTTGAGAGTCTCAATGCCTTTGACTAGCTTGGTCGTCTAGAATCCTGTCTCCTGGGCTAGCAAAACTCTACTACTTGGTATCAGGCAAAAGTTTTGTCCCCCCCCCCACAGGGTCAGGGGTCAAATTGGTCACTTTTCCCTCTAACGAGGTCACTGCCCCCTTTCTAATCCTTCCAACCTACCAAAATCCAAGTATTTGAGGATTCAAGTTCAAGAAAAGAATCATGATATTCAGCTGCAGTTGCGTTCCTTGCAGCAGCAGCAAGAGGAACTTTAGCTCTAACTTCAACGCCTTTAGCAGCAATTACAGCCGCAAACCCAATCTCCGCCACCGTCAACTCTACATCAAAGCCGCGGTGACCGCCTTACTGCACGGGTCCTTCGGAACGCTGGCTTTTCTTATCAGCAGATTGCTAAGCAGACTAGGCTGACCTAGCGGCAGGTTCAGCTAACTGTGACAACCCAAGCAATTCCACGCCGCAGACCTGGAAGACCCCCTATCCTGACTACTGCCCAGGTCGAGGAACTGATTGAGTTTGTGTGCGCCTCCAAGAATGGCCGGCGCATGGCTTTCGATCAGATTCCGCGAGCTCTTGGCTGGAGCTGTTCTGAGTATGCTATTCGATATGCTCTTCGCAAAGCTTGATTTGCCCGATATCCTCCACGCCGGAAACCTCCGATTTCTGAGGAAACACAGAAGAAACGGCTTGCCTTTGCAAAGTTACATATTGAATGGACTCTAGAGGATTGGAAGGATATTCTTTGGGTCTGATGAGACTTGGATAACAGGTGGAAAGCATAGACGAACCTGGGTTACCCGCAGACCAGGAGAGGAACTAGATCCACCTTGCATTCTTGAGAAAGAGTAGCGGAAGAAAGGATGTATGTACTGGGGCTGCTTTTATTGATGCCAAGGGAATGCATAAAAAGTTCTAGGAAGTAGTTAGTCTGCAAATCAAAGAGATATTCGAGGTACATCTAGGGAGGGCCAAGTGACCAATCCCCCTCCCCCCCCCCTTTGACCCTGTGGGGGGCGCTAACAACACCCTTGCCCGATACCAAGTACGTACCTATATACCAACATGGACCGAGTACCCATAATACTAAACTCACATGTCCCCCCCCGTCCGTCGTCCTCATTCCATTCGTGAGTGATGCACGACATCAGCTGCCTCTAGTCCAAGCAGCTTACTCCACGGGCGACTCCTATGAGACTCTCGTGGTGAAAGCGGCCTACGAAGCCAACTTGATCACATAGACAGGCTCGATAACGACCACGACCACGACAACATGGCCGACGACCTATCCCCAGAAGGGACCACGTCACGGGGCCATATCGTATTCAACGTCAACGTTGCCCTCATTGTCATCACATCCGTCATTGTCCTGGCGCGATTATACGTCCGGCGCTTCATGACGAAAGCGCTCGGACTTGACGACATCTTAACTATCATATCAATTGATATTGCTTCTAAACTTATCCATCAAACAGGTACAATTTCTGCAAGTTCCAGTATGACTTGAATCCATCCAATCCATGTTCCGCACCCAGTCTGCTCTGCTTTTGGCCTCCACACGGAGCGTTTGGCTGGAGTTCAAGGTGCGTATTACCATGCACAACCACTCTTTCGCCAACCCCACTCTTTCGCCACGCAAAAAAAAAAAAGCACCACCAAAACTCGTCAAATTCACTTATACGAAAGTTAGCCAAAATAAATAGCTACCTAAAAGAAGTTACCTCTATTGATTATAGAAGTGATTGGAGGTAATTGTTTTGACTCTGTAAGGCTGTGCGGGGTATGCGATATATGCAGGCCGTGCTATTGAAGTATGGTCAGTTCAGTCACCAAGCTCCTCACCGCTCTTTCTCGTGTTTTTTGGTCTTTGTCTTTGACAACGACAAAAAAATGCCTATCTCGCGGCTTCGATGGGAATATACAGAGGACGACATGGCTGAGGCAATATTGGATATTACTGATAATGGCTTTTCACCCTCCCAAGCGGCTCAGAGACGGGGAGTGCCCCGAAGGACTCTAATCGACAGACTTAACGGCCGGGGAGCCGTGAAAGAGCAGATTCACCCTCGCCGACGTTTGTCCAAGAATCAAGAGGACAGGTTAGCTTTCTGGATACTCCGTCAGGAATCGTTGGGCTATGCTCCGTCCCACAATCAGATCCGCGCTTGCGTCATGGGCCTGTTGAGACAGCAGGACGAACATCCCGAGTTAGGACGCAATTGGGTGACCAGATTTGTCAAGCGCCGCACAGACCTGAAGACCAAGATGGGTAGACGCCAAGAAGCCAAAAGGTTCGACTCTTTCACGCCTAAGGCAGTTCATTGGTACTTTGATATCAGGGAGGGCCAGTATGGCTGGATCAAGCCTGAAAACACCGTTAACGTTGACGAAGGGGGTATTATGACTGGTTTCGGCAAGTATCTATCTGTATATCTTGTCAGTGCTTGAAATTGACCGACTAATCCTTTTTATTTAGGTTTAGATAGCCTGGTTGTTGGAAGCGCGGACCCAAAGCGGAAGGCATTTCTCAAGGGACCACAAACTCGAAATTGGACTTCATTTATCGAAGTTGTCACTGCTGACGGCCGCGCCTTAATCCCTGGCATAATCTTCAAGGGGAAGGAACTCCAGAAACAGTGGTTTCTTGAGGAATTCAAGCAGATAGCAGACTGGTATTATATAACTTCGCCTAAGGGGTGGACTGACGACCATATTGGCGTTGAATGGCTTGAAAGAGTCTATCTGCCCCAGACCATGCCTGCCGACGACTCTGACGCGAGGCTGATCATTTTAGATGGTCATGGGAGTCATGCAACGGTATGTTCTTCATTTTCTTCAGCTCAAGATCACTACTGAGCGACGGAAGGATGAATGGATGGCCACGTGCTTTTTGAACAACGTTTATTGTTGCTATCTGCCAGCACACTGCTCTCATGGGCTCCAGCCGTTGGACAATGGAGTATTCAATGCCTCCAAAGCCGCATATCGACTAGAGTTGGAAAAGTTCGCTTCATTGACTGATTCCACTCCATGGACAAGGTTAATTTCATCAGGGCCTACGCAAAGGCTCGTCGAGTTGGAATGACTGAGAAGAACATACTCTCTGGCTGGAGGGTTACTGGGAATTGGCCGATCTCACGTGCCAAAGCGCTGCGGCACCCAGAAATCCAAGAAGATAGGCCAAATGGCAGCCCAAGAGCGACTCCCGAACCCAGGCCGTATCTTGACTCGGACGATACACCACAGACGAGCCGTCAAATTCGTGATCTTGGGCTGAACAAAACACCAAAGACACGAAGACGGTACAACGTAATAGCCAAGGGCTTTGAGGCTCAACAGCAGACCGTAGCGGCGCATACTGTGAGGATTGCTAGCCTAGAGGAGGAATTGGCTCGCCTGAAGAGAGGGAAGAAGAGGAAGGCGGTGCCGAATCCTAACAAACGTTTTATGACTCTTGGTGAGACTCTAGCTGGTGGAGAAGCCATACCAGAAGAGGAGACTCAAAATATGCCTGCTGTGGTGGAATGTGGCTGGTCAGGCGAGCAGGAGTCAGAATCGGAGGCTGCCTCGGTCATTGAGGTCAGAGCGGAAACCATACCCCATCAACCAACCACGCGATCAGGGCGGCTTATCAAAAGACCCAGGATTCAATAGAGAGATTCAATTATTATTTATAAGACGAAAATTTTTGCGCATATCTCTCATTTTGGTCAAGTTCTGTGTAAGTAAAGTTGTTGATTTTTGGTGGTGCTTTTTTTTTTTTGCGTGGCGAAAGAGTGGGGTTGGCGAAAGAGTGGTTGTGCATGGTATGCCAAACACTTCGGCGACGGAAGTCTCATTGCAAAGCACCTCGGTTCGGAGATCGCAGGTTCCAGCGTTCGGTTTGCATGCAATGTTGAGTCCATAATTGAGCCGACTGATTGGTTCCCGGCTTGATCTACATCGACGCATCGACTGCTCGGGCTTGGTGATTCGCGGCCGCTTAACACGGCCGAAGTTACATAACTGAGTAAGATTTATGACCTAGAGTACTTTATGAAGCCTCTTCTTATAGTGAACAGTTTAGCATTCAATAGAGTATCATCCAAGCCACTGAAACTGTGTATTAAAATTGTGCTATTAGGCTTATCGATCTATATAGCGCCCATACACCTCTTTGAATGGAATGAGCCCCGTTGCGCTAAACCCTCTGAGAGTATCGTCGCCTTCAATCTCCCACCCCTCTGTGGACAACACTTCCGCCAAGCCGGCCCTGAGCTCTTGTGTATCCTTATACTCTCCGGCCCAGCATTTTATAACCACCTGGCCACGGTACTTGTTCTCAAGGCGAGGCCATTGACTCCTCGTTTTAATCAGATCCACAACCTCTAGTCCTATGTTGGAGCCTTCTCCAGGCCAGAAAGTCGTCATTAGTTGATATATGAGAACACCATATGTAACCAGGTCCGTGTTGACTGTAGGTTCGATCTCGTCGCTGTTCAATCCATCTGGCTGAAGAGGATGGAAGGGAAAGAAACCACTATAGTCACTGTGACGTCTTCTATATGGGCCATAGACAAACGTAGCTGAAGTAAAGCCCACAAACGACAAGGAGAGATCTGGTTTGGATAACCAGAAGTTGTTGATGTCGAAAAAACCTAGGAGGAGATCTCGGGAATGACAAAAAGACAGGGCCGTCAGGGCATGCAAACTCCACTGATAGATGAGGGGCAAGAACTCCGGCCGAGGACGACAAGCTGTCGTGTCCAGGGGAGGTGCGTAGATCAACTCGTGATGGTGGAGGAGGAGGAAAGCAAGCCCAGGGCCTGAGGGCTTCTCAAATAATGGCAGTTCAGTCCACTCATCACTTCCTTTGTAGCTTCTTGATGTTAACGCGTTCCACTGGCCGAAGAAGCACTCTCCAACTTACCGAACTATTCTTGGATGTGGCGCGCCGAGAATTTCGTACGCATGGGACACCTTCCAACACCGCCGAGCATCGGTACTTTCTTTCCATGGACAGTCATCGGTATCACTCCAATTATTCTGGTAACACGATGGAACCATAATGACTGAGTCATCCTCGACATTTCGCAGTTCAAAATGATTCGTCTCAAGGTCGGGATAGCCTGGCGTGTCAAATCGGATTGGGTTCGCGCGGGAATCCTCTGATCCGGATCCGGAATCTGACATGATTGCAAAGAAAGCCGCCGAGACCAATGTTCGAGCAGAACAAACGTGCTAGGCTTACTGTGGAGTTTATTGCGGGAGATAGATTGAGGTGAAGGATCAGCGAGGGCGGACCAACATAAATACTGTGTTGGATTGCGACCCTGTATTACGAAACCTCTGATAGATTGATATCCTGACCTTAGTCAGAGAGGGATCAGAAAACTCCTCTTCGGCCGGCTATACAAGTATTATTTCAGTAATATAAACAGTGTACATAAAAGATAGATCTAGAGTTATAATAGATTGGTAGAATTAGTACTTTTACTTTTAATCTCCTTAAATTAAACTATCTGTATTATTACTATACTAAGGCCTTGATCGAATTGGCAGTGTCGGAGCCGACACACCTCGTGTGGCGGCATGAGGGTCGGATTTGTTGAATTTGCGATGCATTTATCCAGATGAATGGAGGAGATCAAGGGTTGGAATGTAGTGATTCTATTGATTGATTTCGTTGCTCGTCTTAATCTGAATACCCGTTTTTCCAATGGAGGAGAGGGGCCCGGCTTTCTCTTCCCCTGTTATCCGTTTACTACAAGACTAGATATCTTGATAATGATTTCCAGCGCTCCTTTATCCGCTCGCCAGGGCCAATCCAATACACCCTCCCAGTCGAAGCCAATGAGGCAGAGACCGTTGATTTGTCCCAAATTTGGAAAGGATCAAAGCCAACAAACTGCCAGAGGGAGTCGGGAATTTTTGGAAGTGAATCGACTGTGTACTGCCCGGGAAAGACGCCCGCAAGATCTACGACACCATGCGCTGGAACGAGGCGAGAATCCTTGCCCAATTACGAACAGGAATGGCACGCTTGAATGGATATCTACACCGGATTGGAGCGATGCCATCAGGCGAGTGTCCTTGTGGACAAGCTATTGAGACAGTGGAACGCTTCATTCTGCAATGCAGGAAACGGACGTCACATCGTGCAAGTATTCTCAAACACAGCCTTGATGGTAGAGGAATGTTGCCATTTCACCTGGGAGGCAAGTTATGCAAGACCCCGATAACTCGACACCGAATATCAGCGCCGTCAGAGCGACGGTGAACTTTGCGCTCGCAACAGGTCGACAGCAAACGGAAGCAAGATAGCGTGAGAGAGAATCAGACAAGGGGCTACAGAATGGTTAAGGCCGCAGTAACGGCAGCCTTGAGTAACTCACAGCATCTGATCTCGTGCCACCACTAACACCAGGACGCGCTTCAGCCGCTGAAGATCGGACACTGAACACTTGGTGGATTCGGCCACTAAGTTGCGTGCTACTAACTGCACGAGTCCAAATACCCGTACAATAACATTTGCGATTTTCTGCGATACATTTCGAATAAGTTCACAGCATCTGTTGCCGCATTTGCTCAAGGTCTTTTGCTGCCTGTTCTCGCATGGCTCTAAGCTGCTCAGCCGTCTGTTCTCGCATTATTCTCAGTTGCCTGGTGGTCTGTTCGTGCATGCGTCTAAACTCTTCTGCCTTCTTCAGCTCTTCGCCTGCCTGCATCTTGATCGTTTGGATTTCCTGCTGGAGTTGTCGAATCATCTCCAGCTGTTCGCTCATCATCTGGGTAGCTGTTCGCTGGTTCTCCATCAACGCGTCCCACAGCCTCTCTAGCATTTGCTTCTGTTCGCTCATGAGATAGGTTGATGTTTCCTGGAGCATTGTGCGGAACATCATCTGCATCAGCGACGCGTTGTTGCTTGCCGCACCTTCCGTCTGTGATGCTCCGGCCCTGTCGCCAAACTCATTCTCTCCTTCTCGCGTTTGCCCCGAACCGGTCTTCTTTGCCGTACCCGTCTTTCTCTCAGCCGCCTGCAGGTTTTCCTGCATTTTTGCTGTCGGTTTCGCGGGTCTTGAGGACCGACGCGTCGCGGCGACCGAACCTCCACCTTCGACCAGGATCTCCTCAACGGTCGCGTCCAATTCGCGAGGCAACGCTCCCGGCAGCACCGGCGTCTACGCCTACGCCCACTACCTAAAATAAAGAGTGTAAAGAGTGTAAAGAGTGTAAAGAGTGTGAATCCCGTACCGGAGGCCTTCTAGGTCTGTATCTGAGAGGAGCACCAGGGATTTTTCTGCGCCCCCGTGGGAGCGGCAGCTCTCACGGGGTTGCCGAATTGGAGGCTCCCACAAGTAAACTAACTTTACCACCGTCCACTGTATGTAGCCCTCTCGGGAACGCACATGTCGTCGGACAGGATTGCAAGACCAATAGATGGTCACCATAGCATTCTTTCCATGCGAGACGGCTTTCGTCAGCTGTAGGTGATGCACACTGTTAGCGACACCCAAGCCAGAGATGGTGACAGAGAAGTATTGACATTTGGGCTGGCCGAGGTCGTCAAGCTAGCAAGCCCACAAAAGGTCAAAGCACAGCCCCAACTAACAGCCTCCCGCGGAACCCCAATGGGGGGCTGACACGGCCAAGAAGGGTCCTCGGAAGCATATAAATGACTCGCGATGGTGGCGTTCCGGGGCAGTCAAGGTTGCACCCGAACCAATGACTCCCTGGCCTCCCCGCAAAGCGGCACATGGAGAGCCGTGGCGCAAGTAGACTTTGGCACGTAAATTAATTCTTCGTAATCAAATACGGAGGTTGCGTACAAAGAGACGAACCCCCCCCCCGCAGCGTCGCGTTCAGTCTTGTCGATCTGTCCATGCTCGCCTGAATTATTACTGCCATGGGCCTCCAGCACCGTCTAACACTTGGGTTAGGTGTCTTTGTCTCAATTTTTATATCAGCAGCGCTTGCACGAGACGCCGATTCACCTAGCTTGTCCGAGTATCCCGACTGTGCAGTACGGCGCACCCCCCCCTCCAAGTTCGCTCCCTGACAAGCTCCTCTAGGCGGAATGCATCGCCGACGCCCTCCAAGGGGGGTTCTGCCCCCCCAGTAACCAGACATGCCTATGTACAGACCAAGGGTTTCAGCAGAACCTCACCACTTGCGTGTCTGCGGGCTGTACCATACCCGAAGCATTGGGTGCGTATCTTTGCAAACCACTCTGTCCATCTTTGCTAATGCCAGCTATTCCTCCAGCGGCCCAGAATTCGAGTTTAGCAGCGTGCAGTGCTCCGATACGCGACCGCGCGCAACAGTTCGTCCACCTTACCAACGCCCTCGCTATAACAACGGGAGTCATTGTTGCCGTTCGATTTGGATACAAGATGATCGTGTCGACTGTCCGCCTGGGTATAGACGACTGGCTAGTGCTGGCAAGCATGCTCTCCTTTGTCCCCACCGCCGTCATCACTGTCTATGGCACAACGCCCAATGGCCTCGGCAAAGATATTTGGACTCTCACGCCTTATAGCATCACGGCAATAACTCGGTTTTGCTACTTCCTAGGTATCCTTTACTTCGTGCAGACAGCGTTTGTGAAACTATCCATCATCAGCTTCTACATACGCATCTTCCCTGCTCAGGAAACCCAACGCCTGCTCTGGGGTACCGTTATATTCACCTCGGTATGGGGATTTGCCTTTGTCCTTGTCGGTATCTTTTCCTGCCGGCCCATCTCGTACTTCTGGCACCAGTGGGATGGACTCCACGAGGGTACATGTACCGATTCAAACGCTACTCTGTGGTCACACGCGAGCTTCAGTGTCGCCCTGGACTTTTGGATCCTCGCCGTGCCTCTGTGGCAGTTGCGAAGTCTTCAGCTTCATTGGAAAAAGAAGCTCAGTGTAGCTATCATGTTCAGCGTTGGCACCCTGTAAGTCGCCTACCACATCAACCCCTGCTGTAGAGATGATGGCTGTTGACTCCCCCCTTAGAGTGACTATCGTGAGTATTGTTCGTTTCCAGGCGTTGGTGCACTACGGAAAGTCCATGAACAAGACATGGGAGCTATACAACGTGTCTGTCTGGTCCACCATCGAGATCACCGTTGGCATCATATGCGCCTGTCTTCCCACCATCCGCGTAGTTCTCGTCAGAATCTTCCCCATTCTGTCCACCGCTTCGGCGCAACATAGCAGAGGCAATCAATACAACGAGCAGAGCAACGGCCCTCAGCACACGGATAGCAGAGCGCGGGCCCAAACGGTTGCAACCGTCAGCGCTGATCGACCGAATTCCGAAGAGGAGCACGACGTGGAAGCCCCGGGCATTATTTTCCACAAGACTTGCCGTGTGCGATACAGCGAGAGTGATGAGATCAGCCTCGTTCCTTTGAGGCCACACGAAGAGGGGAAGCAGTGATGCCTTGGGGAGAAATCAGAGTCTAGGTTGAGAGGAAGCCGTTGAATATGGTGAAGATATATGGATAACTTAGGACACCTATCTAATAACTTGTAATACCATGACTTTTCGTAATCTACCTAATGGCCCGCTGCTTTGTTGTTGATGATGACACTTCTTTTTTCTTAAGACTGCCACTTCTGTTAACACCACGCGGCACCAAGCTTGATGTCAATGTCGTGTTTTAAATCCCGTCTACTGTTACGGCACCTAACACGCATTCACTATGGTACGAGACGTGCCGCGACCCGTACCTATGGGCCTCAAATACCATATCACGGATAGCTCAAGAAAAGGAACCCGCTAGATTGATAGGGATCATGGCAACACAATAGTCGATTCCGACTTGCTCGGACCAGACAAGGAATGACAGTCAAACAGGTTCGTGTGCCGTTTCCAAGACGAAGAATAGATCCCTGATCCTTGCACTTATTTATCACCTGTTGGCTTGCCTATGGGGCGTTAAGTTTCACAATGATTCATTTAAAATAACAGGCCCGCCAAGAATCTTTGCAGGAGCTTTCTCCATACGAGGCTATGCAAAGCCAGCCGACCCCAGTTACCATTTCATAACTCCCTGGCTCTTCCTTGCTTCCTTGACGATTTTGCCCCATCTCTCATGTCTGCCTAATCTTTTCGACAAGATGGCATCGCAAATGTCCTTGATTTATCCTGTCTTCGTACGTATGGCTTGATAACCATGGAGTAACAACTTTGCACTAGTTCCCTGCCACCCTTGTGAAGCGAGCGTATCTTGCAATGCCTCGACACTCATATTCCCCTCAAACACTCACTATGATGCTTGTTGGTCGAGTTGACCACTGCCCCAATGGCATGTTCTCCTGGGGCATCCCTGGTTACTCTGACATCGATTCTTGGCGTCCACAGGGGCTTGGCCAACAGAACCATCCCATTTGCCAGCCCCTGACCCCCTCGCCACCTGCGCTGAGGGCCTTTCGTGTTGAATGCTGTGTCTGAGCCTGTAGCTGTCTAACCCAAGTCTAACCTCACCAACCTCACCGAGACCGAGATTCGCGGCCTAGCCACCGGCATGGCCAACTTCATTATCATTAGGCAACCGGAAAAGGGAGATGCGTATAATGTTGGAAGAACTGAGAGTTCCCCCTAAGCTTCAGGATCAATATTAAAGTTTAAAGTCCTACGATTAAGGTTCAAAGTCCTAGATGGGATCATTCAAAGATATAAGGCCCCAAAGGGCCTCTCATTGAGATTATGACAAACTTAACTAAGTAAAGAATAATTACAATCACTACAACTAGAACTACTGTCGCACGACACGATTGTTTGGATGACTGAACAACGATCGGGAAGAAGATCCCCTGTGAATCGGGCAACGAAAGACTCTTGATTTTCTATCTAAAGGAGCGACGAAGGTCGGTCTCTTATACCTGTTCAATCTGCCTATGTCATAGGCAGCAGGCTGCTGCCGGATGCTAGTTGTGGTCTTTCACTCTCATCGTGAACAAGTTCACGATGATCGTGATTCTTGCCTCATTTTGTGAGCGAGCGACTTGATATTGACAGCGGGCAAGGATGACCACTTCAGGCTGCCTTCAGTGTGATGTTGCGATTTGTACCTGGCAGGCTTGTTGGGACTTCTATCATAACCAAATTTAGGCGCAAATCAAAGTACCCTTCATTTCGGGCCGTCTAGTGGTCAAAAATTTCCCAAAAGTGGGTCAGTACAGCCAGTATGCCTTAGCTGTTGCAAAGGGATATACTTCCTGCCACCATTGCTCACTGCTGACTTCTACGTCTTGGGGAAATGTTCACTCCTGCCACTGTTTGCACCAGTTGTCTCCGGGAATGGACTGATTCTCGGTATCGTACATGCGATAGATGTCGGTCTCGAACACGACCCTACCACTGGATTCGACGGCAACCTGACGTTCCTAACACACCGGGGATGCCTGGGGTAATTCTTGCTAACATCTGCACCCTTCTTGGACATGTCAATGGCACACGTGGTATTCCTTCAGGTATCGTTATTGACCCATCAGGTGTGCCTTCCTACGACCGATTACACCACATGCAGTTACACTAACAATGGACAGCGGACTTTTTCGAGATTGATGACCTGTTCATCTTATGTACTAAACCGCCAGCCTGTGTTCTATTGCGCCAAGAGAATCCGAAGCACCTTGGCTTTGAACATCTCCAGGCTAACGACTTCCCTGTTTTCCCTATAGAGAGATCAATCACCATCAAGACATATTCCGTACGGAGAAAACAAGTTCCAATATGTTCAGCATTTAGCCTGACGGACTATAAAGTACAAGGGGCGACTCTCAAGACAGCAGTCCTTGACCTAAAAGATAATCCATCTGCCAAGGGTCAAGACATGCATAAGATGTTTTGTTCTATGCTGGTCCAACTTTCGCGTCCTCAATCTTTAGATGGTCTGTATCTCTTACAGAAACTTGGGATGAAGGACCTCCGATTTCGTCCACATAATGCGCTACTCACTGAGATGGAAAGGCTTCATAAACTCGGGGAGGAAACCATACGCACATGGACAAGACAGTAAATTTTGACTTTCTCAATCTACATTCTAGTTATATAATACCGGTACATTAGAAGCCTATAGATAGATTATAGATACACTACCTGTCAGGCACGGGCAAGGGAGAAGAAACCAGGCGGTGAAGAAAAGGTGATGTAAGAGGACGGAGTGGTAGCTTTCACCACCCAATCAGGGACTCTTCTGGGCAAGGTAACACGGTAGATCGGCTAACTAAAGGGGCTACAATGACAGCTCAGGAACTGACATGCTACCTACTACACATAGGCCAATGCCGTACCCTCACAGGTGTTGACGCGCGAGGTGCTAGAGAAAGGCACCTGGCGGAGCTATGAAGCTAACTGTGAGAGTCCAGGGTGACCCTCGTGCCTGACGCCCAAGGCCATATCCTTGACACTATGTACCTTAATAGTGGCCTCTGATTTTAGCGTCCCACACCAGTCAGAGCCCGCTATTCCCGCCTTCCACTTTGTTCCCAACCTCGTTCATCGTTCAATCATTCCAGAGTTCCGGGGCATCTGCCTGCGTCAGCGGGCGTTACCAGTATTTTAGAAGCTCTGTACGAAACGGAAACAGCTTAGTGCAAAGGCACTCTGTGGTGTGTCCCCCCGGGCGAATAAAAACCAACCAATCATCACAACCAACCAAGCCAAGTAACTTGATTGATGGACACACTGACTGTAGAGCTACAGGCAAAGATTGTTGACTTTAGCCAATAAGGCATTCTAACTGGCGCTGAGGTTGGAGGAGAGATTTGCCCTGGGTTTTGTCCCTCAAGGATGGAGGGGCGGTCGGATATAATACCCCCCCACCCTTGTTTGTCACCCGAAGCAGGAGCCAATGATGCTTCATTTAGGTGTGGCGTTGTTGTCTCTCCTCTCATTGGGAGGAGGGCCTCAGGGTCTTGACGATTGATCTCCGGGTTAAGTGGTATAACTACGTTATCCCGAACTGCTCGGCCGAGCTGCCGAATATTTCCAAACGCATGTGACACTATTACAGTAGAATTGATACAATCACATAGTGGTATTAGCCTTCACTTCCACCGGATGATAGGAAACACTAGAGCAAGACCCTATACCGTCCACCTTGCTGCCTAAGATAGAGATAAGACTTAGAGAATCGCGCCTGCAACACTTATAGTTGGTATTCCCCAAAAGGCAACTAGAGGCAGTAACTCGCCGCTTCGAATGCACCGTAACCCTTCAGCTAAACCTCCAATGGCTAATCCGACCAGCATAAGCCATTCTTCAGAGCCTGCTGGACCGCTGGAGCAAGCCCATTTAAGATTCAAAAGTACTTTAAACTTAGCATTGCCCGGGTTCAGGATAGCTCAGACCGACTCACTCGTGATTACATATGACACATTCATGTAATTCCAACCAGTCAAAGCAGCCCGACGTGCGGCAGCTGAGAGGATATTCCAGGCTGGGTAAAGCTCACTAACCCCCCGATGGAAGTGATGCATGGCACTGATAGTGGCAACAGTGGCCGCAGTCCTGAAAAGGGCGGGCTTTAGTTCGGTGAACGGGGGAAACATTGCTGCGGAGAAGAGCTTAAGAATGAACGACTTTTCATACAGGGGGAATTATCATTTTAGCGTATCTAGTCCTTGTACAGGAGGGTGCTGAGAATTTATTAATCCAGAGAGGGTCACCTGAGCGTTAATTTTCTACGTTATGCTTATGCGTTGTGATTCGAATTATTACTATTTGGGGAAGGCGGCTTAATTCTCCTCCACTTGGAGGAGATTTTTGGTCTCTGGTGCATGTCAGTACGGTCGCACATTACCACATGGGTGACAAAACCATGTACGAAAATGACTGGAGCTATTTCGCACATAATTTGCACTTCATGTCCTAATGTGCGACCGTAGTACTCCCCCCTTCACTCAAAGATTGATACCAACACCTTCGTCGAGCTGATCAAAGGCTACCGGTACTTCTACCGTTACGGATATAGCGACACTTCCATCGTCCGTGATCTCAAGCGACGCGGCATCGAGATCTCTGAGCGGACTGTACAGGAGTATCGTCTGAAGCATGGCATGAAGCGGCGCTTCCGAGATCTGGCTGAACGACAGGAGGCTATTCAAAAAGCAAGAGAGTTCCTCTTCCAAGACGACCGTCAGTCTTCAAGCATCAGAGGATTTGGCAGGGGGTATCTATACCACTACCTCCGCATCCGTGCCGGCGTCCTTGTCGGCCAGAATACCTTATATCGCGAGTACCAAACGAACCCAGAGTGGAAGAAGCGGGCCGAACAAAGACGCCTTGCTGATTGGAAGCACCGGAAGAACTTCCAGGTTCCTGGGCCTAACTTCATGTGGTCTCTCGATGGGTACGAGAAGCTCAAGAACTTCGGCTTCTCTATCTACGCCTGCATCGACACGTACTCGAGAGCCATTATCTGGATATATGTCGGCAGGGGGAACATGACTGCGCTAAGTTCACTTAAACAGTCTCTACGGACTGTGTCATACTCAGGGGTCCGCCCTCACCAGATCGCGGTGTATGCTCTCTATGGACCCATGATCCGTCAAGGGGTTGCGGACTTCACGGAGATGTGGAACGGTCATCGCATCCGGCCACAGAAGAATAGGGAGCATCTCGTCGCCGGGATCCCGATGGATCTGTATAATACAAGCGAACTGGAGAACTGGGCAGTCCATCTAGGGCCTGCGGCTCGAGATGGGCTTGCCCAGATGATGTCCGCTGTCGATTCTATCGATATAGACGATCTTCTTGACCCAATAACAACGGACTGGTGTGATCAACAGCTCCGGCATCTTCAGTTCGATGGTCAACTAGATGGGGAGCTTGATCATAAGCGACCACACTTCGCGATCTACTTACGGCTCAGAGACAAGATTCAGGTTCATCTCGACTGCGGGGCAAGTCCGGTGCTGAGCATCACAGAGAGTCCAGTTGGAGGGCAAGAGAGATTCGTACGTAAAAAAGTACTCCATCGCACTCAAAAGCTAGCTGACAATGGTTTAGCTTCAGCTCCTCGAGAGAACTACCTTGAGCCTATTAACAATAGCCTCTCCGGAACTGAGCTACCTGACGATATTATCAATAGTGTGGACGAGCTGATGGGGGACCTGGGTCACCTTGAGCTAGAGTAACTACTATTTCCTCGTCTGTTTACGAGGATGCCGACTACTTGGCCTCCTCGTATCAACTCCTCGGGTTCCAGCAGCGGGACCATGGGCAGTGAAGGCAGGGCCAGCCGAGAGCTCCTTATCCTCTGCCTCTACCGAGAGTGCTGAGCTTATAGAGTCTCGAGCTCGTTTCTGACCCGCGCGGGTCTAGTCCACGTCGCTAGTAATAACCTCGATCTGGTCTTCTGCGCTAGCTCTCGAAGGAGGTAGAACTGGGCTCAGAGAGGGGTTCAAGGAGGGCGAGTTGAACTCGCTCCCGATTAACAAGGCTGGCTGCAGTGTTGCTAATAGTATGGCAATGAAGTAATATATTGCAATATACCCCATATGATATGGACTTTCTCATATTGTAACAATATAATATGAAGATTTTGATATTGTGACAATATAATATGAGGATGTCCATATTGGCAATATATTATTTATATTGGGTTATCAATCCTGGGGCGAATTCGCCTCTTGACGGTAGCCAGACAGGCCTTACCCTATACCAGCCACAGCGATACTTGGCTTTTATTGGCTGGCATTCACTTCGACACACGTCTTTGTTGACAGTCATTCCTAACACGCGACCACGCGTTTCTTCCACGCGCCAGGGAAGGCATAGCCGGTACGGACGACGTTGGGCTGGGCATCCCGGTGGTGCCTGTCAATATTTGCCATCGCCACCACTGCCCATTTTCTTTATCACCGTCGAGCCTACTGACTAACCGTACCGCCATGCCTCAACAACGCCTCCCTTTTGACCAATGGTCGCAACGAAGAGAGTCGTCAATCTCAGTCGACGTTTCGGAGTTTTCCAGCCGGCAGTTGAATGACCTAGACCAGAGCCAAACGCCCAAATGCCAGTCATCTCGACCTCGCACAGCCTCCACAACCTCCTCCACCAAGCCCAGAACGTCATGAGTCTTCTCTCATATGCCAGACGAGGAGATGGAGACGAGATACTACAATCCGCGGACCGGAAAAGAAGAGTGGCGTTGTAAACATTGTGACAGAGCATCCGTCACTCATCACGGACGAATACGAGCGTTATTGCAAGTCTGAACGGGTTTATGGCCTTGCATGGCGGCTAGAGAAGACGCAGCAGAAAAACTACCCGAGCCTGAGCAAGATGGCCGTGGATATATTGTCAATTCCTGCAATGTCTGCGGAGCCCGAACGACTCTTCTCTGGGGCAAAGATAACGATTACAGACCGTCGAAATCGACTTGGGAGTGATGTAATTGAAGCATTGGAGTGCCTGAAGTCATGGTTTGGGATACGAGATTTTCAAGGTGACGAGATTTTCGCTGAGGCAGTTGAATGATGAGGTCACGTGGAATATATTGGATGTATTGTCACACTGCCAATATATTGGGTTCTTGGCAATACAATACAATATGGGTCCTGTTCATATTGGGTAATACAATATAAGTTAGCCTCTTGGCAATACGGTATTATTGCAAGGGGGTCCATATTGCCAATATACGTATTGTTTATATTATTAGCAACACTGCCTCCTGGTCATTGTCGGCCCTCTTGGGCGTGGGATCGTCCCCGGGGCGGAAGGCTATGGGCCAGTGGATGAGGTATAGCTACAACGACGCCAGCTCTCATTAGTAGATGGTCACGATTCGACCGCTGAGTGTTTGTTATTCACGAACATCGAGGTAGTCCAACCCTAGCTCGGCTAGGGTATCATTGAGAGCAGGCTCAACGTCCTCAGGACGGTGTTTGTTATTCCATAACTTGGATGTGATAAAGATATCGTCACGTTTCAGGCCTGGAATCTCAGCGAGAGCCTTTTTAATACCCTGACCGACCTCGCGCTGGTTGTTGTACGCTTTGGCCAAGTCGAGATGGCGGTATCCAACTTTAAGGGCCTCGTAAACGCCCCGCCCGATGTCACCGGGATTTGCCTGGAAGGTACCGTAGCCAAGAAGTGGGATCTTATGGCCGGAGTTGAGTGTGGCTGTTTGTCCCAGTGACATGATCGTGATGGTTGCTCGGTCGAAGGGATCCGAAGTTCCTAAAATCGATAAACCAGTGAAAATACTACAAGTGGAATAACAAAGGAAGCAGCACTATCAGCTATCAGCTTCGCTTTTTAGAGCAGGCATTTAAGTATATTCGCGCTGTTTCTCAGCTGACTGCGGCGTGAACGGCTTTGACGAGGAATTGCGCCAACCGGCTCCCCACGTACAGTGGGGTGCAATAAGCTTGAATCCAAATCTAAGTACCGCTAGGAATGAGCTAGCTTTATTAGGCTGCATTCTACCACGCCGCCCTAAGAAGAACTAAGCAAGCAGAAGAGGCTAGCGGGAAACCTTAGCTTAGGGTTAGGGTTATTAAAGCGGCGAGATTCCCTTATCCTAATTTGGTTAAGCTCTTTTTTGCGCAGTACTTTCGACCCCACCGGATACATCAGGGTGGGGTCGGTGGGGCCGATCCGTAAGCCGTGAGCCGAAACGCGGGGTAGACGATATGACCTTCGTGTAATGTTGGAATCGATACGGCCCATTCGATTATGGTGCTAGCATTCAATATGATGTGGAGCCTACAAATGATAGTGGTATTGGTCTTGGATGCATCTGGCCCCCTCTGTTCTTGTGAGGGGTTTTGAGTCACGCGGATAATGAGATATCGGAGGATTATGCAGATGCCGCCTATGATGCCGACACACGAGGTCTCAATCCAACATTTAATTAATCCCAGTGAGGCTGAAATGGATGGACTCTGGGTACTGGATGCTGATGATGGTCTTCAGGAATACTTGTCTCAACCTGTATAGCATGAAAAGGTCACCTAATGCAGTTTTCAGGGAGAGGCAGAAAGACAATATTCATTCACATTAATGAGAGTCCTTTTAAGTGTTGATGAAAGCGGAGGAATACAAGAGGCAGGCTGTTGCGCTCAATGTCACTAGTGCCAATAATCACTCACAAACTAACCCTATCCTGGAGGTTGTGGTACCCGAGAACACTTGCGCGTTGTGCGTGACAAATCCACACTCGCGAGAGTGGGATGTCCGACAAGATAGACTTGGTTGATAACTTGAAATTGCCCTACCCTCTAAACAAGTCCTTTAATCTAATATATACGTGTTCTAGTCCACTTTTCATAGGTCTGGAACACCAAACAAGCATCTTTGTGCACACGGTCCACGTCGAAACAATGTCCCCCGTCTACGAGACCATTGCCTACGTTGCCCAAGAAGCAAGCATCGCCACCGCTTCCGCAGCGGTTCTCGGCATCTTGTTTCTCACATCACTAGGGATAGTACGCAATTTAAGCCAAGAGTCTTGTAAATGATTAAGCCATGTAGCTAACGGAGAATTCATCAGGCTGCACATCGGTTGTTCTTCCACGCCCTCTGTCGTGTCCCGGGTCCCTTCTTGGCCAAGGTGACTCCCTTATACTTTGTCCCAGCCACATTCAAATTCGATCGTGTCTACGTAAGACCTCCACTCTACCTAGAGTTACACATTCCTTGGCTGACAAACTTTGTCTTTAGAGATTGAGGAAACTTCACGAGAAATATGGCCCGATCGTACGCATCGGACCTAACGAGGTCTCGCTCTCGGACTGGAGAATGTACCGACGAATATATACCGACAAGCAAGCCTTGAAAGACCCTCAGTTCTATCTGCCGTTTGCTTTCCTTGGGCATGGGAACGTGTTTTCTGTCACGTAGGTTATTACGGTTCTTGCTCATCATGCTCTCGTTGCTGACCCATTCAAGTGATGCTGCAGACCATTCTGCACGGCGCACACTTCAAGCAAGAGTTTATGCTCAACGAGAAATTGCTACCCACACTTCGAATATTTTGGAGAGAACCGACATGCTCATCGACCGACTTCTCAAGTCTGCGTCAGAATCCCCAACACAAACTGCAGACGCCTACGATCTGTTCGGCGCCTGGGGAATAGAGATCATCTGCAAACTTCTTGTCAATGCTGATATTCCTGATGATCCAAGCCAAACAATCCACTTCCTCGAGGCACTTGAGTCCAGCCCTCCCACTTTCTTCGCCAACATCCTCATACCCTGGTTGCAGACATTCCGGTTCAGAACTATGATACCAGGTTTGCTGGGTCATGCTTACAGAGCTTTTGCCGAGTGGGAGGCATTGACCATCGGCATGTTGAAGGACTTCCAAAACCAAGACGGTGGACATGGCGACAAAGGGAAGTTTGGCGTGACGCCTCTGCTAGAAGCGAAAAATAAGCAACTCGGCAGGAACTATACCTTCCGCGAGGCTTTGGAAGAGGCCATGGGAATTGTTCTCGCTGGCAGTGGCGTCAGCGGCCACACATTTATCTACCTCACGTACTCTCTGGCGCGTCCGGAGGGCCGCCGTGTTCAGAAGCGGCTGCGAGAGGAACTCGAGGGAGCTGGCGATTCACTGGCAGAGCTCACAGCCCTGCCCTACCTGAACGCCGTCATCAAAGAGACATATCGGGTGTTCCCAGCCATCATGTCTACTCTTCCACGAATCCTGGGTCGGCCACTTGACGTCGCTGATACTGATATAACACTCCCTCCTGGAACTGTTGTCGGCATGCAGAACTACGTTCATCACCGCGATCCCAAACTCTTCCCGAAACCAGACGAGTTCATCCCTGAGCGTTGGCTCGAGAACCACGAGATGAATCGAGGTATAAATCTTGAGGATGCTAACGCCGCTTTGACACCGTACAGTGTCGGTTCAAGGAATTGCATGGGACAGACATTGGCCAAGACGGAGCTTTACCTGGCTGTGCCGCGGTTAGTGCGGCGGTTGGACTTCAGTTTGAGCAGTAACATGAAGGAAGACGATATGCATATGAAGGATGCATGGGCCGTCCAGCCGAAGGGACGACGTCTGTTCTTGGATGTAAAGCTTATAGGAGCGTGAGTTTTAGAGCTGAAGATTTGGTCAGTTGATGTGTGTATGAGTCTCGATGTACGACGGTGCCAACTGTTGAAAATGGAAGTCGTTCACTCGACTACGCAAAGTGACCGACATTGCGACCGACCTCTACACAGTTTATCTGTGATGCACTCTTATAGTGATGTATCGACTCAGTCCAGTAAAACACCCTGACATGCTAACCTGAACCCTCTCTCGATAATTCCGGGGAGTTGAGACACGAATCCCTTCTTTCCTATACGTATCTGGTACTGGAATCTGTAGTGGGCCATCATCACGCCTTGGTGTTGGAATAAACCCCACCGCATCTTCATCAATGAATAAGGTGTGCCGCTTTAACTTCGACATCCTCAATATGATGGGCGTCAGCTAGGAGGATAGGGGAGGTCAGCATTTGCCTGGAGGCCCCTTCAGGCGGGGTACAGCACCGCAACTAAATGGAGGAAGGGAGAGACACACCGAATCAGGATTGCGGGCCCGGAAACCGGCCCCGGCTGCATGCCTCACAAAATGCAAGGAGAGAGTGCCAATTCCGTACCAACAAGCGGTCACATCGAACTGAGCCTTCTCAAACGTGTCAAAAGTAAATGAGAAGATGCCATGCATATGAGGGTTGTAGAGAGTCTGTTGGCCTTGATCACTGCCCAAGTCAAGAGGACGAAGGTCCCAGTTATATACACAACAACGGTGCCCAAGTGGGTCGGGACGCCTCCTCGGCTAGAGCGTAATATCTTTGACACAGATGACACAGGCATCCTGTGCACAGGTGACACAGTGGACGAAACTGCGGCGGCGGCATCAAGGTCCGTCGAAGGACTGGTCCACTGGGGCGCGGCAAACGGCGTATCTTTCGACCCGAAGAAGACGGATGTCATGCACTTCTCTCGCAGCAAACTCAAGACCGCCCCGGCGATACGTCACGGTGATGCCGTGAAACATCCTGAAGCGGCTCTACGCTTGCTAGGCATCTGGCTAGACAGCAGACTATCATTCTGAATCCACTTAAAGAAGTGGACAGCGAAAGCGCAAGCAGTCGCCTACCACTTGCGCGAACTCACAATACGAAACATGGCCCGCTGCCCAGCGCCATACGAAGCGCCGTCAGAGCATATGTCAAACCAGTCCTGCTCCACGGCGCGGAAGCGTGGTACCCAGGCACAGTCCGGCCGCGATTGAATCTGTTGAAATGAGAAGATTCATGTTCCTTAATTCATCCTAAATGTGCAGTAGGGGAACCACTGTTTATGTACAGGCACGATCTCTTGTAGAATGTTCCACCTTCTTCCACACCTTGCCACCGACTTGGTCGCCACACACTTGTGATTTCCAACACTCCCACTCGAGCAAGACGGTGGGTACTTAGACTATCTAAGATCTCAGCAATCTCATTAAAACCTTAAAACACCTCCGTGGGTGAAAGAGGAAAGAGTACTGCTGGACCTGTCAAGGCTCGACACAGTCCTGGGCGCGTGGGGAATATTGTCTTAGATATGACAAGGCTCCCACTGCCGCCCATTTTTGTATCGTCCTCAATCAGCGCTGTATGCGCTTCTCATACTGCCCGGCTTCGGTCCACTCGATACAGCCCCCGAGCCTTTGAATTCGTCTTTTGCCGGATCCATTACGCCGTGTTAGCAGCGCTCCCGGCCGTGTTAGCAGCCTCGGGTCCTTGGTGCTCGTTGGCAGTGACTGCGGCTGCTTCGCAGTACCAAGGTTCCATGGTCCAGTTCGGGACTTGCAACCCATGCAGCTTTTGCTTCCCGGCCTCGGTCCACTGGATACAGCCCCCGGGCCTTCGAGTTCGTCTTTTGCCGGATTTGTTGAGTTTCTAATCCGGTCGGGAATTGCAACCGGTGCGGCCGGGTCACTTATTGACCTTCCAGCGGTAGTTGGAGTGAGTTGGACGAGCTCCCATTGTATGTGACAATCGGGCAGTAGACTCCCACTGGATCTTCGCGTAGTGAGCTACGGGTAACATGTGTTGAGTGTGTTCCAGGAATCGCACAACTTCGTAGCGTGGATCCCCTTTTCTGGCCCGAATAGCTTCACTCGTCCGGTCCGACAACTCCCAGAGCCTTCCGGAATAACTGAAAGTGATCCTTGGGAAGTGCTTTTGTGAGTCCATCAGCCACTTGCTTGTCGGTCGGGATATATTTCATCTCAACCTCGCCGCTGGCCGTCTTTTCTCGCACAAAGTGCTCCTGAATCGCAATGTGCTTTGTGCGGGAGTGGTATTGAGGGTTCTTGGCCATTGCTATTGCCCCTTGGTTGTCCCCGTACATAATTGTTGCTGCGATATGGTCTGTGGCGCTTAGGCCGCCCAGGAGTTCTTGTAACAAAGTTCGCAACCAGATGGCTTCCTTGGTTGCCTGTGTCTGCCCCATGTATTCCGCCTCGCAGGTAGAGAGCGCCACTGATTGTTGTCGCTTTGCAGCCCAGCTTATCGCGCCGCTGCCAACGTTGAAGATGTATCCCGCAGTGGACCTTCGAGTCTCAGTATCTCCAGCCCAGTCCGAGTCCGTGTAGCCTGTCAACGGGCGAAGGTCTCCTCGGAACTCGAGCATGAAGTCGCAGGTTCCTCGTAGGTACCTCATGATGCGTTTCACCGCCTCTTCGTGGGCCTTCGTAGGTTTTGCGAGATAGCGGCTGCATAGTGAGACGCCGAATGCAATGTCTGTTCTGGTCCCTAGCATCGCGTACATCAGACATCCGATTGCCTCAGCGTACCAGTGCTTTCGGTCTGAGTGAGTTTCGGTATCGTCGAGGGCAGGTTCTAGCTTCGCTGTTGCCACTGGGGTCGCAGTCGGTTTGGAGTCCCACAGTCCGAATTCCTTTAGGACTTTCTCAATGTAACCCTTTTGCGAGAGGCTCAGTCTTCGCTGTCTGCGGTTCCGAGTAATCGACATTCCTAGGTAGAAATGGCAGGGCCCCAGGTCTGTCATGCTGAACCGCTGATTGAGGCTTTGTTTGATCATCTCGATGTCCCCTTTTGATTGTCCTGCAATGAGTAGGTCGTCCACGTAAACGGCCATATAGGTTTGGCCTTTGACGAAGACACCCATGTCGGAAACGAGGGGCTGGAATCCCTGTTCTTCGAGGAATAACGAGAGAGTCTGGTACCATATTCTAGGTGATTGCTTCAACCCGTATAAGGCTTTTCGTAGTTTCCAGACTCTTCCGATCCCGTCATCGAAGCACTCTGGCTGCCCAACGTAGATCTCTTCGTCGATATTCCCGTAGAGAAAAGCAGTTTTGACATCCATTTGTTCGAGCTCAAGGTCAAGCGCTGCGGCTATAGCGAAGATTGCCTTGTAGGTCATAGGCTTGACGACTGAGGCAAACGTCTCGTTTAAGTCGATTCCTTCTTGTTGCTCGAAGCCTCGGACCACGTAGCGTGCTTTAAACCGCAGGATTTCTCCATTCGCTCCCCTCTTGAGTTTGAATACCCACTTGCCCTCAGTGCCTTCCGGTTCGGTGGCAGCTTTACCAAGGTGTAGACTCCGTTCTGCTTAATGGAGCCCACCTCGGCAGTCAATCCCTTGAACCAGTTCTCCCACTGAAGGGAATCTTGGGCCTCCTTTATCGTTCGAGGTTCCGCCTCGTCTTCCAAGGAAGCCGCAAGATTGACGTGGGCGCACACGAGGTTTGTGAGAGTATTGGTTCCTAAGAGCAGGTACCTTGAAGGAAGCTTTGCCTTGGTCGATCTCTGCGAGACTCGGAGCTCTTCGTCCCGGTCTATCGCCCCGGTCGGGTCATGTTGAGGCTCGGGTGTACGTACATGAATAGTGTCTGCTTCGTCCTCCGACATAATTTCCTCAACTCGTGGCGTGGCATCGTGTCGTGACAGAGCTGCCTTTTTGGGTGAAAGTTCTAACTCTGGATACAAGGTAGGTCCGTCGCTTCTCGTTCTCTTTGATCCAGTAGGCGTTCTGTTGCCTCGTGGAAGTTGGATTCGTCGAAGATGACATTGTTGGCGATGAAGACTCGATTGTTGTTGTCTACAACAATGTAGTTACTGGAGCCTTGATATCCAAGAAGCCGACACTGAATCGTCTTTGCACGCAGCTTTTGCCTTTTGACGGATGGCAATATTGCCCATCCATTCGCTCCAATAACGCGGAGGTGAGAGAGGTCAGGCTTGTCTCCGAACCACGCCTCATAGGGTGTCTTGTTCAGGGCCTTGCTAGGGCTCCCGTTCCGTATGTACACGGCCGCGTAGAGGATATAGGGCCAGAGCTTCCGTGGCAGGCTTGATCGCTCGAGTGTAGGTGTAACCTTTTCTTGAAGCACACGATTAAAGGCCTCTACAATCCCATTCTGCTCATGCTGATCGGTCGCGGTATAGTAAATGCTGATGCCCTTGTTGTCGCCAGTGTTGCTAATAATATAAACAATACGTATATTGGCAATATGGACCCCCTTGCAATAATACCGTATTGCCAAGAGGCTAACTTATATTGTATTACCCAATATGAACAGGACCCATATTGTATTGTATTGCCAAGAACCCAATATATTGGCAGTGTGACAATACATCCAATATATTCCACGTGACCTCATCATTCAACTGCCTCAGCGAAAATCTCGTCACCTTGAAAATCTCGTATCCCAAACCATGACTTCAGGCACTCCAATGCTTCAATTACATCACTC
Source organism: Dactylonectria macrodidyma (assembly GCA_020744425.1). Taxonomy (NCBI): domain Eukaryota; kingdom Fungi; phylum Ascomycota; class Sordariomycetes; order Hypocreales; family Nectriaceae; genus Dactylonectria; species Dactylonectria macrodidyma. The sequence continues at coordinate 182,470 of JAGMUV010000047.1, read as the reverse complement.
CCAAGTCGATTTCGACGGTCTGTAATCGTTATCTTTGCCCCAGAGAAGAGTCGTTCGGGCTCCGCAGACATTGCAGGAATTGACAATATATCCACGGCCATCTTGCTCAGGCTCGGGTAGTTTTTCTGCTGCGTCTTCTCTAGCCGCCATGCAAGGCCATAAACCCGTTCAGACTTGCAATAACGCTCGTATTCGTCCGTGATGAGTGACGGATGCTCTGTCACAATGTTTACAACGCCACTCTTCTTTTCCGGTCCGCGGATTGTAGTATCTCGTCTCCATCTCCTCGTCTGGCATATGAGAGAAGACTCATGACGTTCTGGGCTTGGTGGAGGAGGTTGTGGAGGCTGTGCGAGGTCGAGATGACTGGCATTTGGGCGTTTGGCTCTGGTCTAGGTCATTCAACTGCCGGCTGGAAAACTCCGAAACGTCGACTGAGATTGACGACTCTCTTCGTTGCGACCATTGGTCAAAAGGGAGGCGTTGTTGAGGCATGGCGGTACGGTTAGTCAGTAGGCTCGACGGTGATAAAGAAAATGGGCAGTGGTGGCGATGGCAAATATTGACAGGCACCACCGGGATGCCCAGCCCAACGTCGTCCGTACCGGCTATGCCTTCCCTGGCGCGTGGAAGAAACGCGTGGTCGCGTGTTAGGAATGACTGTCAACAAAGACGTGTGTCGAAGTGAATGCCAGCCAATAAAAGCCAAGTATCGCTGTGGCTGGTATAGGGTAAGGCCTGTCTGGCTACCGTCAAGAGGCGAATTCGCCCCAGGATTGATAACCCAATATAAATAATATATTGCCAATATGGACATCCTCATATTATATTGTCACAATATCAAAATCTTCATATTATATTGTTACAATATGAGAAAGTCCATATCATATGGGGTATATTGCAATATATTACTTCATTGCCATACTATTAGCAACACTGCAGCCAGCCTGCTGCTGCTGTGATGAATCGTCAACCTCGCTGGCGCTGTCCTCACCCTCCAATAGCCATTTTGACTCAGCAAGCGCCAGCTCGTCGTCGCTTAGAGTCACGCAGCCGGCATCCTGCTTACTTTCAAGGTGTGGCTTAAGCAATGCATCCAGGTCTTTGATAAGGCCAGCATAGTACCAAGAGCGTAAAACCTGACAAATGGCGATGATATCAGCATCTAGGTTCGTACGCAGCCCCGAGACCATCTTGCCAGCAGCTGAAAATAACCTCTCACACTCGGCTGACATCGGCTGGATCGTCAGGAAGTCCAAGGCCATCCTGGATAACCGAGGATATCTGCTTTGCTTAGTGATCCAGTAACCAATTGGATCACGAACGTTGCCGTCGCTGGCGTCACGATCCGTCTGCCACGCTTGGTACTCGTCACCAACAATAGCTGCTGCGTAGGCTGGTTTTGAGTTCGGCAGACGACTGTTCTTCTCGAAGGGGTTGAAAAACCGAGGTCTTTTTGCCGGTGGCTCGTCGTCGCCTCTGCTGTTGCTGGTTCTAACCTCGAGATGAGCGTAATCGGACAGCCAGACGTCGGCAACCATCTCTTTTGCCTTTTCAACCCAACTAGGCTTATGAGCCCACGTTTCATCAAACTAGTCCCAACGATAAGCTGGATGGAGCGCCATAGCCGTAGAGTAGATGGGTGTCTCGTCCAGCCGCTGATAATATTCATCCAGCTTATCCCAATCAAGGTTGATTCCGATGCGGAAGTGCTCTGGATCAGGAATATCAGCAGCAAGCTGCTGATATTCTTCCAGTGTTAAGCGGCCACTCATAGCCAAGCACCACGTCCCAGATATTGCCATAGGAGCCAGTCCAGCCTTGCTTACGCCTGCGGATGTGTCCATCACCCTCAAGCGTCTTTACCACGGTCTCAAAAACAGCCAGAATAGCCTCCAAATGGTAAAGAGCCTCCCAGTCTCTGACCAAGTCCGGCCTCTGAAATGTCGAAAAAGACGGTCTTCGAGCTGCTGCTGTTGGCCTGGCTGGTTAGCTGACATCGTCAAATTTTTTAATTTTGTCCTCTTTTTTTTTTTTTTTTTTTTTTTTTTTTTTGCAAAAACAACGCAGGAAATCTGTAGAAAACGCGCTCAATAGAGGTAGTTTCTCGTATAATGTTGTTATAAGATTAACTGTAGGGGTGATCGACCTCGGCTAACTTGGGTCCAGGTACCTCGATCAGACTTGCCTATCCTGACATCATATCTGATATGATAAATTATCCTGATATCAGGATAACACACTATCCTGATATGATATCAGCTTAGCAGGATAGCATAGATGATATCAGGCTAGCAGCTTTAGCAGCTTTAGCAGAGATGATATAACAATAGATGTAGGCTTAAAGGGCAATATTTCATTCCATTCTAATCTAGATCATCATCTGAATCAACCCGAATACTACCGTTTATTTCACCGTCCACAACGAGCCCTCTACCACCACGTGATGATGGTATAATAAGTCCTTCGCGCAACCAGTTGCCGATACATTCAACCTTCTCCAGATTAGTACATGACATCCTTTCGCGATCCCAGGATAAAGTACGTCTCCCTCCACTAAATGCTGACTCGGCATCAGCAGAACCAGGGGGGACAGATAGTATATCGATGGCCATGCGACTGAGACGAGGATATGTCCGAATCTGAACCCTCTGACACCACCAGACAAGAGGAGAGCCTTCAATCTTTATCGGCTGGGTGCGGATAAAGTTTTCGAAGTCATCTACGTCCCTGGTTATGTCCTCAGCGACCATCATCTCGTCCAGAAGCCGATCAAGCTCGTTTGGCAGTCCCTGCTGCGGGCTAGACGCTTCGCTCGGCAGCTCGGCAGGTCCGAGGGCAGGCGCCATCTTGTATTCTTCCTCCCAGATTGTACGTGCGTGCTCAATGGCAGTCGCTGCCCATTCCTCCTTCCAGTGTATCTCAAGGTATCGCGCTCGCTTCGACGGATCGAGGAGGAGGGCAGTTGCATAGATAGGTGACTCCTCAGACATAGTATTGTACTTATCAAGTACGAACCAGCCCATATCAATCGAGTGCAGCATGAGAGGATCGCGTGTCCCCTCTGCTTCGTAGAGTTCCTATAGAGATAATTAGTAATTGGGCTAGTTAGATGAAAATATGAGATAATACCTTCTTCTGCTCGTAATGGCGAAGTAGTATATCCATGATCATAAGGTTTTGCGAGAGCGTCGTCGTCGCGCCTTGAGCCCACAAAGTGGTAGATGTGAAAGGTTGGAGAAATGCGTGTGTTTTCTCTAGGTAATCCCAATCCGAAGAGGTGAGAAGATTATCACCTAGAGCCTTGTCATAGTCAAGCAGGAACTGCTTTACTAGCTGCTTTTTCCTTATCAGATTGTCGATCATCCTGTACCATGAATTCCAGCGCGTATCATTATCAATACCGAGCCGTAATTTGATGCGCTCGTCCCATGCATCACTGTGGATAGATGAGTTACGTAGCCACAGCCCGATCCGATGTAGTTTGCGCAGCGCTGGCATCATAATCCAGCCCTTCCTTCTGGTGGTGCCGTCTGACCTATTATCTGGTCTTGATGGAGGATTTCCCTTCTGAATGGAAGCCTTTTTGGATGCGACGCCGCCAGGATGCCTCGTCTGAGCTCCCATCTGATCTGGCTGGTTTGGTGTATCACCACCAGACGCGTCGTTCAGGATGAAGTTGAACCGTTCGTAGAGCTCATCCCCAGTGATATCGCTAGCGGCATCAAGGGCGGCTTGAAGTGCTTCACGTGAAGACGCGAAAAGAAAGGCCTGAAGGGATAAGTTGATAATATGAAGGATACAGCGGATACGGTGTCGTTTCGGATCCCAGTTGATCTACAATAGATTAGTCGGCTAGCTAGGTAAAAGAATAAGGCAGGAGTATGACGTACCTGAAGATCCCGCTTCAGCCTGGTTGACAAATGCTGCAAACACGTGTCGTTTGACGTCGCATTATCGCCAGTATGACAGCCGAGTTGATTCGTGATACCGTACAAGACAAGTGTTGAGAAGATAAGTCGAGATTGATGTTCGCCAGAATGGCTATGTCGAATCTCTAGTAGGCTCAGAAGTGCTCTCCTAGGCTGGTAATCCTTGTCGACCCATCGTGCACATACTGCGAGTACACCATGGCGATGCGGCGATGTCCAGAGATCAGATGAGATGTGGACCTTCGAAACGGCGCTCTGTAGCCTAGCCTTCAACTGCGATTGATATAGGCTAAAGTTTGCTGTAATATGACGCATTGCCTCGTGCCGTGATGTCATGAGAAGGTCCTCAATCGCGGGATTACAGGCTAGCATGATGTCCTGCATCTCATCCCATGTAACTGCCGAAAAGGGTAGTCGACGACGTGTGAGAAGGGCCACCATACTCTCAGTATAGCGCTGGGGATCGAACACTCTGCGGAGGGCTGATTCTGATGGGATTGTTGTATAATAATCGCCGAGCCTAGCCTGCTTTAATGGAGGACCAATGTCTGATGATCGGTCGGGTATCGTATTACCCGAAGTGTAACGGTCGTGTTCCCAGGCTAACCTGTACGTGGTATAGGGTAGCTCGGAAAGGGTTCCTAAGGGATAGACCAGGGTCTATGTTAGCAGAACGGTTAGGTCACACTTACTGAGCGGTAGTCGTAGTGTTACGTTAGGTAATAGTCAATATACGATGATGCGTAGCAGTCAGAGTAGATTGAGGTAACCAAGTTGTATTGATAGCTGAGGAGCTGGTATCCTAATGATAGCCAGTCCCTCGAGTTGATATACTAGAAGGCTCGTTACGGCTCACTGGCCGTGAGCCGTGATCGTGGGTGATCTAGCTAAGGATCGCCGGTGGATCGTTTGGTGTATGCAACGAGCCATGGTGATCCGTGCGTGATAGGCCGAAAATGTGGGGTACCGCATACTGCCGGTCCTGACCGCTTTTAGGCTTGGGTAAGCCTTGCATGGGTCGTGACACGAAGAGTTAATGGCATCGCTGTGTTTGCGCTTCGCATGGTATATCGCGTTGTCTCGTTTCGGATTTGACCAGGCCTGATCTGAGGAACAGAGAAGACATTCATAGACTACTCCTCCCTTCGTTCTGCGTTTCCCTGATGGTCCTAACTGGCCCTTATTCGGATATTTCGCGCGGAATATGCAATCGAAGTTCAGGACTTCAGATGGTGTTGATTCTGCATCAACAGCAGGATCAATACTCGCCTGGGACTTTGAGGTGCAATCCGCAGGTTGCTGTGATGAAGAGGCCATAATTGAGGAGTAGAGGCTCGAAATAATAGAACATCTTATATCCACACACTTGAGTCGGGAGGTAATTAAAAAATTGAGAGATTTGAAGACTGCAAACACAGAAAATGTGGGTCTTTTCAGCCGATAAGACAACATTTGACCAATCAGAGCCAGTCGCTTATCCTGATATCAGGATAGATATCAGGATAAGGGAGCTTAGCTATATCCGATATCCCGATATATATCATATCCGATATAGCAGGATAGCAGAGATGATATCAGGATAGCGTATCAGGATAGGCAAGTATGGTCGAGGGGTGGGTCGGCTACGGAGGTGATATGTGAGCCTAGATACCGTTAGTAACTTGATGGATTTGGTAGATTGGACGGGAAAGGGAAGCAGCCGCCGGCGGTGTCCAGGGCACAGGGCTTGTTCGGCCAGAATCTTGCTTAGAAACCCAACAAATCGATTGCATTGAAGAAAAGAGCCTGAAAGCTCTTGGAGAGCTTGCCAAGCTAGCTAGTTACCTAGTCAACACTCAGGGGTTCGTGTCAAGGCCTCCATTTAGTGGCGTCATTTCAGCAGCCGACCAATTCCAGCACGAGTTGAGCACAGGCCAGGCCAATTAGCCAATCAGAGGAGGTTTTATGCTCTTCTTTCTGACTGAGTACAGGAGAGGCAAACCGGTCGCGGTTTGCGCAAAACAGCCTTGAGGAACGAAGATGGAGAGGGTGGTTTTCATAGTGCTTACATGTTAGTGAAGTCCAGGGTATCCTGGTGGCGCAGTTTGAAACGCTATTTATTCCCTACGACATCATAATACTATAAAAAGCAAAGACAGTAACTCACTAAAAGGTGGAGAAAATGAGGGAATAGTAAGACAAGCATGATAAAATATTCCAAAAATCTTATCATGAAACAACCAGGAATATTCCTTTAAAAGAAAACACATTACGTTCTCAGAGCCCTTACTGAACTATGGCCAGCTGCTCGGTTCGCTTTGAGTTCTACTGTAGCGAGGCTCAAGAGCTCAAGTACACCCACGACCTTCCCCGCAGTCTTGTCAGTAAGGCTCAGGCCGCAGGGCAAAATGCCGGATATAACGATCTGTTTGTGGCTACAGTACTGCCTTTTATGAAGGAGCATGAGGCAGCGTGTCGTGGTGCTTCAAATCTATTTTGCGAAAATTGTGGGTTATTTGCCATGAACATCTTGTAAAGCCCTATGTCTTGGCTTTACATGGCGGAAGATCCATTCGTTAGCATTTGGGTCAGTTCCGTGTGTGGGAAAGGGGAGTGTGAGACGCGAATACGGCAGGAAATCTAGGACATAATGTGTGAACTTGCTCAAGAGGATCCGCACCGAAGGCCGAGGACTTGTATGGAAATTTTGCTATGTAAAGTATGTGGGAAGACGGAAGGGATTAAGAGATGTGGTCGATGTAAAGTTGTGGGATACTGTGGGAAAGAGCACTAGAAGGTTGACTGGAAGGTTCATAAGAAGATTTTTATTCACAAGGATGGGTAGAGTGGCTGAAAAGTTATGCTCGTTAACGTTAGTAGAGAGCGAGGGTCAGAGATGAGTAGTGTGAAATAGATATTTAGTGTCAATAGGTCAAGCGGCATTTTCGATTTTGCAGCTAGATGATAGGCTAATTCAGTCTTGGTTTATTTTCCTCATCAGAATATCATGAGAATATTGCAGCAGACTACCATTCATATTGTTATTCCTTTTCCAGAATTTTTTTAGTGGGTTGACGGCTTCGATGTGGCCGGTTAGGCGAATCTGATGGTAAAGCGATAATTGAATCAAGGGCAGGCGTCGCAGGGTTTACCGAGGCAGGACTCTGCCTAGTAATATTTGGCTCGTTAGAGGAAGATGCTGAGGCTGAGGCAGGGAAAGATTGAGTGACAGTGCTGCAACTGTCAGACGAAGAGGAAGGGTTCGGGGCCAGCTGCAGCACGCACGGTCTCTTTGTCAGCGTCTGGGCAGGGTTAGGGTAGTGTCGCTTTAGTGGTGGTGTAACGGGCTCGGCTGAAGATGAAGTTGGAGGACTTGGTGGGAGAGTGTTAGGCGTAGCCACAGAATAACAGGTAGCGCGTATATCTTGGAAAGCAGAGGAAGCCGAGGAAGTTTGTCGTTTTGGTAGTGTAGAGAGAGGCAAGGCCGGCTGGGTTGCTGTGATGGTGGTGGTGGCCTTGTCGAGAAAAGTCCAAGAATCAGGAACGACGATAAAGACGTAGTCTCGTTCGAAGCCTGGCGGGTGGGCCATGACGCGATGATCCAGGAGGCCAGCGACTTTGCCTGTGCAGACGAATTGGGTGTTAGTCTGGAACTGGGAATCTCGCCTCTCGGTCATCTTCCTGCACAGGATAGCCCAGGGATTCGTGTGAATGGGGAAGATGACGAAGACCTGGAAAGGGTGAAAGCCTCTGAAGGGAGTCTTGTCGGGATTTCCTGGGGCAAGATAAGTGGAAAGCTGGATGAAGCCGCAGCACTTTAGTTGGGTGGTGTCCAGACCCGGGAGAAGGTCCTGTCGCAGCAAGCAGTTACCAGGGCCGACGATGGGGCCGGTGAAGGAAACGACAGGCGGGACACAGGGGAAGCTGTCCATGGAGGCAAAGAGCCTGGGAAGAACGCTTTGGGCATATATCAGCCGAGTTTGTTCAGGAAGTAGGTGTGGGGGGAGTGTGTTATGGCCTACGGCTGACAGCCTTCATCACGGACGATGAGGGCAGGCATGGTGTAGAGAACGGTGCGGCCTATATCGGATTCTAGACCGTCTTGCTGCTCAACCTCCCACGCAAGTGCGTAGGGGTGGACGCGGCCATTCATGAAGAACCACTCTTCGGTCCATTCTGAGGCAACAATAACCTGATTGTAAATCGAGAGACTGAGACTGAAGAAGATGGATGTCGGCGAGTCGTCAACATCCGACCGCAGGGGGCTATATTCTGCGGCCAGCAACCACGAAGGGGTAGGCAGGAAGATGCGGGCGAGCGTTTCGGCATTGAGGCCCTTGATGCGATGCTGATCCTGGTGAGCGAATCTGGAGGGGCAGTCTGGTTGTGCGAAGAACATCATAGACATCTCTCCGCCAGCGCCCCTTTGGGTGGCGAGCGGCTTTCGAAGGTGGGGTGAAGCATGGGCGACGGGCGAAGGGGAAGACATAATACGTCCGGTATAGATTAAATGACCGATGTCACTACAAGTGGAGGATTAAACTGCGGCTATAGTGCGGCACGGATATATGTTTGGCTGACGATAGAGCAGAATGTCCCTCAGTGATTCGGGCAAGGAACGGCTCTTGGTTTCTATTAAAAAGAGTGGTAAAGTAGGCTGTTTTATATACTAGATGATATCCGTTCGATACCGGACCGTTCCCGTGTTAAGACGGTGAGTGATGTAGCGGCTCCTGAGCTTACTGAGGCTATTATATATAGTAGACGATATCGGTTTGATGTGGGACTGTTCCGTGTTGAGACGGTGAGTGACGTAATGGCTCCCGAGCCCTCTGATCTCGACAGGTGCTGTGTGTTGCGCAAAGCAGCAACGATGCGACCGTCCTCCTCAAAATAACGGAGGGACGGGGAGGAGAGGGTGGTATTGGAATAGCCCGCTTTTAGCACAGTTGCGGCGACGAATTGTATGCATAGACTGGCCGAGATTGTGACAATGGACGCATACAGGCAGGGTTGTAAGTGGTTAAGGGGACTATTACCATCATCAGCCAGAAGCGAAATCACGAAACTAAAGAGAGTCCGACGCAGAGGCCTTGTGATCTACCGTCCGCCTGGAGGCATCGATGTCAAGAGAAGGCAGCAGCAGGATGGATAGTCCAGCGGCGAAGCCATATGAGGCGGTTGCTCACATGGGAGCCTGCTCGTCGTCAGCTGGGAACGGACAAGAGGGTAATAATGTAAGCTCCTTCCTCATCAAACCGTCGGTCCAATGGAACATACTCATGGCTGATTCTATCCCATTAAAGAAGGTTTGCAGGAACTGCAAGCAGGCGAAGCCGGCAGATCAATTCATTTCGAAGAAAAAATCCTCTATATCATGTGGAAGACTTACGGTTGACTGTCTCGACTGTAGGAATCGGCAAGCCTCACGCGCCTCTAAGCGTACTGCAGAACAAGCCGAGTTATCCCCAAAACGTCGGGGGGGGTTGCCATTGATAGACTTGCAACTACGTACACCAATTCTGCCGAAGGAGTCTGAGGTTGCAGATACCGAATGGAGGAATGATGCGGAAGCAATTGCAAGGTCGTTGCCCAGAAGACCTCTGCGAGGCGGTTTGCGGTCAAATAGAGCACGGAAGTCTCATGATACGGCCAACAGTGGAGGTTCCGCGCTACATCAGCCACCGAGTCAGCTTCAAAGGCCCTTGTCGCCCAGAGAACGTGGTGCACCGGAGGCCGCGGGTTCTGATCCTCCGCTCGTTCATCAACGCTTTTTGCCCCAGGAGAGGCGGGATGGAGATGATGAGCGGCGCGGTAGGGCGGCGATTATCCAGCCCAAGCAATCAGTCTCTGAAGACATTAGGCGAAGCGAGCTAGCAGCAGCAATTGCACGGGGTTTACCCCAGAGACGTCGGGGACGGGGTCGGCCGCCGAAAGCAAGACCAGACACTAGCGGTGCCTCCAACATAGGAGGTTCGGAGCAACATCCTGCGCTGACTCACCGAGACGAGCCTCCGAGAAAACAAATCCGAGCTGGAACCCGAAGGCAGAGAAGACGGGAGTTGCAGGCCGAAGACCTGGCGAGCGTGTTGCGCTTCTTGGAGGACGAATTTGCTGTGAAGGAGAGTCTGTCCAACGAGCAGACGTGCTGTACGCCAATACCACATGAGAGAAAGGTGTCGACCGTGCGAACCTTCTACAAGGCGTTCCACGATGTCGACACTCTGCCAATATGGACTTGCATGCTGTGCTACCGCAAGCGCACGAAAAATGAGCTGAGAGATGTGACATGAGACCAATGGATGTCGAGCTGCGTCGAAAAGGAGAACCGCTCGCCATTTTTATGTCGGAGCTGCTTTCCCGTGGGCGAGACCTTCTCTGCATGTGCGGAGTGCGCTCGTTGCTTGAGGCGGGGTGTTCTGTCGCCTGCGGCCCAGCTTCACAGACGTATTGGGTGTGAGCATATGTTTCCTGAAGAGCTGAGGGGTCTCACTCCAGTTGAGGAGAAGCTTATCGCGCTGAACTCATGTTACGGTTTCGTCACAAGGTATAGCATTGCGAGCAGCCAGAAGCAGCAAAGTGCCCGGTATCCGAAGCACATCAAGGGCCACATCACGGTGTTCCCGAACAATGTGCAGGAGCTGGCCACAAAAGTGCTCCCGCACCCGCTCGTGCAAGTTATGGAAGAGATCCATGTCTCGTGGCAGGGTGCGGAGAAGCCAGCGCCAAGCGACCTGTCCGGCTTATTGTCGGTGAGGCGACGCGTTGTTGAGAGGGCGCTCGTCTGGCTGAAGAAGAATAACCCGCATTACGCCGAGATCGAGATTGACGCGGCGGAGATGGAGAGCTGGGGCGCGCCGCCGCATGGGGTGCCGCCGCTGGTGTACGATCGCATGGAACGGAATGAGCCAACGGCATGGGAAAAAACGCGAACGGCGCAAGTTGTTCCGCCAACGGAGCGCGGCATAGACGACGAGGGTTCGTTGGAGATCGAGGAGGTCCTCGCTCGTCTTAACCGAGGAGAAGACATGCCCAGTGGCGAGACCCAAGGGCCGGAGCTGAGCCAAGACGAAGGTAGTGGCTGCCGGAGCGAGGCCGACTCTGACCGATTGGGAAAACAGATCAACGAAGTCACATCATCGGGTATGTTTGCTCTGGACGGGCCGCCAGATGTATCCGATGTGGAGAAGCTCTTGTTTGCCTGCAATGCTGTGAACGGGGATGCGGCGGCTGGGGGAGGCAAAGCGGGCCCGACAACACGAGTGGAATCGGCGGAGAGACGGCCAGGGCTTGCTGACGGATGTGAGCCATACATTCACGTTTCTCGGGGCGACGAATTCGCCGACACATTTGATGGCTCGTTCTTCGCGAAGACGTTCCCCACGCTATTGCCCTTTGGCGTCGGGGGGCCACGGTTGGTGGAAGAAGCCGCCCTAAGCGTGGGAAGAGGTGCCGATATGGGCGGAGCAGAGGTGGCGGCGCAAGACCTCGTCTCTTCCCGTAACCTGAGTCTGCGAACGTGGGCCGATATCACGCTCCGGCGCCATGGTGGCCGATTTGCGACGCATCACATCTTTGCATTCCTTGTGTTCAACATGAGTGTACGGTCGAGGAACCGTCGCGTCAGCATGTTAAGCGTAACGAGGAAAGATTTCCGCAAGATAGAGCGCATTGTACGGTCGCTCTCGGCAGACAGGTTAGCAGCGGCAAGGATCGAGTTGGAGAACTCAGGAAAAACGAGTGACGAGGGCGTGAAGGAGCTTTTGAGAAGTCTTTCCTTGTACGGCTTCCGGCAGCCTATGTCCAGAGAAAATCGCTTGAGTATGCGGCGGAAGATACAGTCGCTTGTTCTTCGTCATGGCGTGCCGGCGATTTGGTTCACGCTCAATCCAAATGATATCACGAACCCGGTGAAGCTGCGACTTGCAGCATACCGCACCAGCGAGCCTGACGCGGCCGAGGCTTTCCTGAAGAGCCTTGGCATGTCATACAAACGCCTGCGGCTGGCCATTTCGGACCCCATGAGCTCGGCCATCTTCTTCCACCGGGAGATGACGTTGTTCTTTGAGCATTATGTCAAAGTGGGAGGGGAGTCGGTATTCGGGCGCATCATCGACTATTTTGGTGCTGTCGAGACCAACGAACGAGGGGCGCTTCATGTCCACGGGTTGCTTTGGTTGCATGGAAACGCGCACTTGAGTTCGATGATTGCCGATATCGACGGTGAAGACCAAGCAACGTATCGTGAACGTATCATCCAATACATAGATAGTGTATTCTCCGAGGTACAGTATGGCCCTAGGCATGTCGAGGCGGGGCCAAAGCTGACATACCCATGAGGTAGGACCTGGACCAGGAAGGGTATTGCGCCCTCCAAGCGGAACGGTCGGTGGCATCGGACATTTCCTCCCTGCTTGACAACAGGGAGCAATTTTCGGCCGCATTTGACGAGGAAGCGAATTTCTGTGCCGGTGCGACACAGATCCATACTCATAGCCCAACTTGTGTCAAGTACTCCTTGAGCAAGGGCAGAGGAAGGGGGAAAAAGCGTGGCCTTTGTCGATTCCAGGCGCCATGGAGACTAGTCGAAAAGACTGCCTTCACGGCAGACCAGGGTTGGAAATCGATCGACCAATCGATTTGATCGATTCGATTAATCGATTCGATTTCGATTTCGATCGATCGATCGAAGCTTGTCGGTCGATCGATATCGATCGATTATATGCCCTGATCGATCGATATCGTATCGATCAAACGTTCAATCGATCGATTTGATCGTCGATTGCCACATGCACCAAGGGTGTCCCGGGTAGGTAGCGGTGGTGCGGACCATTCTATCACTTGTCGCGTCGCCGCGTCGACCGGTATCACTGTACGCGTAAAAGCCAGCAGCATCAGCCACAGCAGCCACACGCGACGCGAGACACGTCTCGAAGAAGGCGTCGGGCGAGCAGCCAATTCAGGGGTAGAGAACTCCCTGCGCTTGCGCGATGGTCCTTGGCTGCTGGTCCTCCGCTCTGCTCAATCGACTTCACAAAACAACCTGTCCAAGTCGACCTCAAAGGTTGGACCCTTACCAACCTCGCAGCATTCGATTTGGCCTCTGCGTTCTTTGCGGGGCATTTGCCATCGCCATGGACTCGTTCGATGAAGAGGTAGAGGATATCGCCTCAACGCCGCCGCCGCCCTCCGAGCCGTCAACCAGTTCGGCCTCGACGAAATCTGCACCCAGCAGGTTTCCAGACTATGAGGCTTGGACGACCGATAAATTCAAACGTTTCCCCGGTTTCACGATATGTCACGACCCTTCTCGAGAGCGGACATGGTGGTGGCAATTCGGATTCAGAATGAAGGACAACAGGTCGCAACCACACAAGATCGTATGGATATGCGAGAGATGCTTCCTCCGTAACAGGCTGAAGACTACACATTATGTCTTCATCGCTTCCACTGCTGGAGGCATTGTCCGGCATCTGAGCAGGGAGCATAAGGTCGTGGTTTGTGCCATCTCTCCGCGCCCTGTCTCGCGTCGCTCGATGATGCGTGCTAACTTGTCAGCCGCCTTCTAGACAAAGGGCAGGTCCAGCTGCCGGTGCAGAACGGAACCTACTTGATATGCTTCACGCCGATCCAACGAACCCTCGAGACCAGACCCTTCTCGGCAATCTGCATACGTTATTCGATCCGAAGATGAATCAATTGCTCCTGCTTGACTGGCTTACACACGATAACCTTCCGTTCAACCTCGTAAACTCTGACCGTTTCAGACGACTCCTTCTCTACAACAACCCGTCTCTTCAGGAAGGCCAGATACCAACGGGCAAGACGCTCGTGAATCTGCTATCGAACGAGTACGAACGAGCCCTTGGTCCCCTTCGCACGGTCCTTCAAAATGCAAGAAGTATGATTCATTTTACTTTCGATGGCTGGACTTCTCGACAAAACACGTCATTCCTTGGCATCAACGCCCACTTTATCGACCGAGATTGGAAACAATGGAGAGTCCTTTTGGCTCTGCCAGCCCTCAGGAAAAGCCATACTGGAGCCGCGCTGGCGGATGAAGTTGCAGATACAATATGCACGTTTGGTCTTGAAGACAAGTACCGGCCCGCGCGTCAACTCTTGCACTGGTCGGCAAACTGACAGTATTACTCCGTTTCAGAATAGGATACTTCACACTTGACAACGCTACGAACAATGATACGGCAATGGAAGCGCTTGCTGCCGAGTTCGATTTCGACAAACATGAGCGCCGCATTCGCTGTGGCCCTCATTTTCTGAATCTGACAGTTCGAGCTATGATGTACGGGAGCAAACGAGACAATTTCGACGAGCTGCTTGCTCACTGGGGCGATAAGGACTTCATGACCGAAGAGGAGCAACGCCAGTTGTCTGACGCTATCAACGAGCTGGCAACCGACGACGAGTTCGGTGTGCCGAGTATGGAGGAAGACTTCGAGCTCGAAATAGGCCTTGAGGAGGGCGAGAATCAGTACCCAGTCCCCGAGACGATTAACGCGGAGGAAGTGGACAAGTACCGCAAGTTTGGGCCGTTTGGTAAGCTACACAATATTGGCATTGCTCTTCGAACGAGCAGTCAACTTCTCGAGGACTTTTATGAAGCTCAACGGCAAACCGCCCCGACCGAACCTGTCCTTGCTTGGGTTCAAAACGTCTGCACTCGCTGGCAATCCGATGAGGCAATGGCCTCACGCGCTCTGCTGAAACGTGCAGCTTTGAACAGGATGCTGTCCACCATCGAAGAACGATGGCTTAGCGAAGGCGGCAAAGAGCGAGACAAGTCAGCTATACTGAAATAAAATATGCTGACACCCTCACCGGCGGTGGGGAGGGCGTAATACAGTCCGAAGGATGTATCTCTATGCATGACATTTTTTTGCACTCTCTGTGTACTAGAGCGACGTCATCAAGAAAAAACAGGTTGGAATAGTGGCCGGTCAAGTTGCTGTTGCTTGCGCCGGTCTGGTCGAAGCATTGCATTCGCACGTTCTTCGTCAAGAACGTGCGAATGCAATGCTTCCATCTCTGTATCCTCTGGTAGTATACTAGTAGATCTGGCACTGCAGACTGGTGAACCTCATCTGGCTCAACGTCGTCATTCTCGATGTCACCCAAACTAGCTGACAGAGGATCGGTGACTTCCACAGTAGCAACCTGATCAAGTACATCGCCATCTTCGGGCAGCACTGACATCCGCTTCTGGCAGACAGTAATATCTCGGTAGCCTGGGTGGTTACGAGACAGGAAATCCAGCCACTCCTGGAGACAACGACGGCGTACGCGGAGCTGGCGTCTGAATTGGCGGTTAAGGTGAGCTTGTTCGCTTGCATTAGGAGGGCGTAGCAGGATAACATCTAATTCAGGGGGTAAAAGGGGAAGTTGGCGATACACTCTGCCAACATCGCGGAGAAAGGGCACAATATGGCCACGATATTTATATTGCTGCCCTCGAACCTGCATGACGTTCACGAACACATGAACTGGAGCAATTAGCATCTCTTCTACTATTGTCAATTGGGGGAGGAACGTAGGGATTAAGCCAAAATCCAAGTGATTTTCGGCAGAAAAAAACCAAGGCTCATCCTCCTTTTCGTTCTCGTCCTTGGCAATGCAACGCTTGCAAATACCATCTTTCAAGCCTATATCAAACCATGTCTCTTGATAGCGAGCGCAGTGTTCCATTCGGTCCTTTTCCAGCTCCGTCCAGAACTTCTGCAGGAGCTCCTTATCTCTATCAGACAACGAGCAATGGGACAGATCACGCATCCAGTCAGGATCCGGAAGCTCGAAATCTCGACGTTGCATGAAAGGTGGCGGGGATGTCTCCCCCGGGCTGGTCTCGGCCAAATAGGAAAACTCGGTACCGGAGATTCGATCGGCGTTCCAAGTCGTACGCCTTCTTGAGAAGCAATTGAGGGACCTGGTGGGGAAGTAATCGGCGCGCCTGCTCGTGTTGACGTAGCAATTGGTGTTCCCAGCAGAATAGATTCTTGTGGGTTAATTAGTGTATGTAATTGCAAGTCTATCAATGGCAATCTTTCTCGACGTATTGGGGATAACTCAGCTTGTTCTGCAGAACGCTTAGGGGCGCGTGAAGCTTGCTGATTTCTACAGTCGAGACAGTTAGCCGTAAGCCTTCTACGTGTTATGGAAGATTTTGTCTTCGAAATGAATTGACCTGCCGGCTTCTCCTGCTTGCAATTCCTGCAAACCTTCGTTGAAGGGATAGAATCTGCCATGAGTATGTTGGATTGGAGGGACGGTTTGATGAGGAAGAATGAGAATGAGGAAGAACTGCGCGCTAGCGACGCATGTCGTTGGCATGACACCAGGCAGGACTGTAAATCCAATCCATGTTGAGTGGAGGCGCACCTGTCCAATCCACGTCGAGTAGAGACGCATCTGACCAATCCACGTCGAGTGGAGCTTTTCAATTCAAGTTATCGTGGTAAGAAGTTATCGTCGTAATAAAAGTCCTTCGGACTGAATAAGCTTTCGCTTGAGGAATGGAAGGTTGTTGCCGCGATTCAGAAGGTCCTTCAACCGTTCAAGGTTGCCTCAAAGCAACTCCAGGGTGAGGGTGTTGCTGGTCTCCGCTCAACCTCAGGAGGATTCGATGAGTACTTCCAGGTGGTGGAGATGCTCCTTGACCATCTCGAGCTTGCAGTTCAAGGAGTGGTAATCGAAGAGAATGACGACCAGATGATGGAAGAGATTCAATTGTTCGATGATATGGATCCGAAAACCCGGCGCCTTTTGAAGATTTACATCAAGCTCGCGTGGAAGAAGTTAAACGACTATTATGGCAAGCTGACCTCTACCGCATACGTAGCGGCAGTCGTGTTCCACCCTTGCAAGAAATGGCGAGCTCTAGAGCGGCTTTGGAACCAACTCCCGTCTCGCCAAACCTCAGAATGGAAGAAGACGTATGAGAAGAGCTTAAGAGGAGTATGGGAAGAGAGGTACAAGAGCATGGCTCGCGAGGCAGCTTGCAATGCCACTTCAGCAATCGGGAGCAATAGTGGTTTGGACTACATTGAGCGTCGACTGGCATTTAGTCGGTCATTGACTTGTCCCAACTCCGAAGGGCGACAAAGCAAACGACCAAGGCAGTCAATCGAGTCGCCGGAACAGGACGAGCTGGACCAGTATCTATCTGAGCCACCGGTGGATAACATGGCATACAAAGCAGATCCGGTTGCTTGGTGGAGGGACGTCGGCGTTGTGCGCTTTCCCCGGCTGTCTTATATGGCTGTTGACTTTCTTACTATCCCCTCGTCTTCAGCAGAAACGGAGAGAGATTTTAGTAGTTGCGGGAGGATGGTAACGCCACTCAGATCTCGCCTACGACGGCATGTTGTGGCCATGGCTCAATGCCATCGTTCCTGGAGTAAAGCTGGCATTTATCAGCCGAGTCTTCCTCTTGGTCTTCTCGAAGGTGACAATTGGAGGCAAGTTCTTCAAGTGGTTGGCAGAATCACAGTAGATATGGATAAGGAGGACCCGCCTTGATCGATTTGATCGTCGATCGATATCGATCGATCGATTTTAATTGACGATCGATCGATATCGATCGACTGAGAGGGCCGCTCGATCGATATCGATCGATCAGATGCGTTGATCGATATAAATCGATCGATCAGGGCTCAGAATCGATCTATACGATCGATTTCCAAGCTTGGCTGGAACCCATCAATGATACTTGTTGGTTGTAAAAACCTGTGCCAGAACGGCAAAAGCTGTGGCGGTCGACGAGAACTAGGCCAGTCCGCATTAATTATGGCTGATGCTGTGTATCTCCACTCAACTCATTGAGAAAGTTCTATAGATTGTCACGCTCTCATGGTTAGTCAAGCTGCCTACTTGAGATATGATCAACTCTCTGACCGAATGCACACTAGCACATTGCAGGAATTGCCACAGAATTGAGCTGACTCGTATGTTGGCCAGTTCTAGCTAGCGAGCAAGTTATCAGCAGGAGAGCCAGATATTACACGGCGGAGAAAATGCTGACAATGCCGAGCAAAATGTAGCCTGACTTTATTAGCCCGGGAACACCGAAGCGAAGTCCCATTCTGGCTGTTCCTCGAGCAACCAAGACTCTTGGTGTACGTCAAACTGGTATTTCCAAACTATGGAACTGAGAAATGTAGGCGACAGAAGCAGTGTAAGATTGACTAAAGTGGATTTTAGGGTACAAGTGGAACTTGAATCGAAATCCCGGCAGGTGACGGAGACTGTACACAACACAGGATATAACTGCCATGACTATTCGGTTGAAGTTCTCGCAATATCAGAGACTCAAAACCACGCATCGTCAGCAGTAAGCAGCGACCGAGCTGGTGCCTTGGCCAACTGGGCGAGGAGGTACTGGAGCCCTTGATGCCCGAACGCGACGTCCACTCGCTGTCAATTCACTGATGACGCTCGAGAAGGACACTAACCTCGTGCATGTTCAAGCCTTGCGTCCTAGCCAAGTTAGAGCCTTTGAGGGCAAGAGCTACGCAGGATCAATCCGATCAATCCGATCAATCATGATGTGTTAGGTCATCTTCGCTTGAATGGTGAGGATGGCAAAGTGTGCTCTCGGAATCCCCTTGACGGACCGTGTAATAGGCCTCACACTCTAAGATGTTATCAGGTTCTATCTCAACGCTCTGCATACGTCATTCGACCTAGAACATACGATCTCAAGCTCGCAGCACACCACGCAGCGGACGTTTACGCCGGTGTCGCACACTTGCCACTCCTGGGGACAGCAACACAGCAGCTCACCGGCTTCATTATCTTGAAAAACAAGCTCATGGTGCAGCTTATGTTGGTTTAACATGACCTTGACCGGACTATGTGGTGAGGATGCTACCCATCAGGGGTTCTGTAAGGCTCCCAGCAGCTGCAGCTCGCCCTGGTTGGGACCTGATTCGACCTTACTGTGCATGTCAACGAGGGCTGAGGCGCCGCCAATCTCAAGATCAAATACCGTCGCAGCCTCATCAGCCGCGAGCTTGTGGCGGTCATATCAAGCTCCATGGATGCTGCGCTCCGTGACGTGATCACCCACGGGCGATAAAGAACTTATGCTGATATTAACTGCCTCTTGACCTTCTACGAGGCCCCTATTAGCGAATAGTGCGCTCCGCCCCTCTTGTAAAAACTGGTGATGAGGACTCGGCGCTGCGGAAGAGAAAGGTCTGTGACATCAGCTCGTCGAGTTGAGTCGACTGACCACAGGCAAAACGACCCTCGCGACAGCCGTGGTCATGCTCGACCGTGCACTTGCCCACGAGAAACAGAGTGCTCCAGCGTATCTTCTCCTCCAAATCAGTTGAGCTTCTCATCGCGGAGCTGGCGGTCTTTATGGGAGGAGACGCCTTCATCGTGCTGGACTCCGTTACAAGAGGGCCCAGCAGACCGACCTCTGCGCATGAAGATGCTCGCTTGCATATGGCCTGATATCCCCTAAGATCTCACGTGAGCCACCTTTTCCACATCTCAAAGGGTCACCGGTCGACTACTCAATACGATATTATTCTGAGGTTGTCGCCTATCACGCCCAAGAGCCTTGAGAAGTCTGCTCTTTGGTAGTCGCCGACGAACCCGTAACCCTGGAATAGCCTTGAACAGGACACCAGACCCCCGGTTATTGGTCTGAGCTACCCTGGCTCTTGGTCATGCCACCCGCGACTCGCCCTACCGATCAGTGCTATTGCCCCTCTCGTGATGAGGTCATAGTGATTCTTGAAACATTAGTTCCAGAGTTTAAATATACGAGATTAACTAGGATAGCTTTTTGTGCTGCTTTCCAACTACCGACCACGTCGCCAGTTGAACAATAATGATCTCAATGTGATAAGAGGCGTCAATGGAGATGTTCTAAGCCTGGCCGACTATATAAGACATATCACAGCTGCCCTTTGTCAACTCGGCACGGGGAAGGACGGCCACCGGATGGTGAATTGCTGGGCTGGCAGTGGTTCAAGGAGCAAACCCTATCCCCCATCAGGCTCTAATATATTCAATCTCGAACTATACCATCCACGACCACTTAATGGGCACCCCCACTTAATGGGCCACCAAAATTTCGGTCCTCCCATACAAAATCTAAATTTTGGTGCACATAAAAACGGACCACGTTGTCAATCAAAATCGAAGTTAGTAAAGAGACTCTCCATAAAATTGATCAAATTTTACTCTCTGCGTGGTTTTTTGACCTCCCGACCGCTGCGTGTCCGCTGGCAGTGCTTTGTTACGACCATAAAGTCACTTTCGTCCTCTGATCTGACACCCACCTCAATCACCGACTCGACCTCCTCATCCACATCCACTTCTATTTCTGCCTCCTTTGAGCTAGGGAGAGCTTCTCCAGCCGCTAGAGCCTCAGCCAGAGCCATGAATTGTCGGTTCGGGTTTGGTACCGCCTTTCTTTTCTTCCCTCGCTGCAGCTGGGACACCTGCTCCTCCAGCCCAGTAATCCGCGCATTCTGAACGGCCACCTTCATCTCTAAAGCTTCCAGACCCTTTGCGATCTTACTATACTTCCGCCTGGTCGGTCGGCTTCGATGCTTGGCCATATCTCTCACCTGGCGGCTCATTTTCGGCGTATCATCTGAGTGCAGTTGAGGAGGGCTTGGCGTCTTGAACCGTTCCAGCACTTTTTCTTTATCCGGTTGAATTTCCGGATGCGTTAGAGCTTTGTGACGGTTTATAGGCCAATTTCCAGTAAATCTCCAGCTGGATAAGATAATCTCCTTCCTCATGCCCGTCTCTCTGGCTTTTGCGTATGACCGAATAAAGTTGACTTTATCCACCGGCGCAGAATCGGTCAAACTAGCCAGCTTTTGGAGTTCTTTCCGATACGCACCTTTGATGACATTAAAAATTCCATTATCTAACGGCTGCAAACCATGAGAACAATGTGCTGGTAGGTAACAGCAGTAGACGTTGTTCAGAAAGCACGTGGCCATCCACTCATCCTGACTGCTCGTTAGCGACCCTATAGCGGGTGACTCTGTGGCGAAAACACCAAAAGGCTCACCTGTGCATGGCTCCCGTGACCGTCAAGGATAATAAGTCTCGCATCCGATGCATCACGAGGCTCCGTTTGAGGTAGATAGACATCTTTCAACCACTCGAGAGCTATATGGTTGTCAGTCCAGCCGTTCGGTGATGTGATGTAGTGCCAGTCCGCTATCAATTCGAATTCCTTAAGGAACCACTGCTTTTGCAGCTCTTTTCCTTTAAAGATAATTCCCGGTTTTAAAGCGCGGCCAGTTGCGGTGACAGCCTCAGTAAACGACGTCCAAGCGCGCGACTGAACGCCCTTCAACAACGCCTTCTTTTTCGGGTCAGAGCTCCCGATTACGAGGCTGTCCAGGCCTCATGGACAACCAATTAGTTATGCCCTATAAAAGCACGTAGAGAAGTTGTAGAGGACTTACCGAAACCCGCCGTTATGCCACCCTCGTCCACGTTAACCGTGTTCTCAGGCTTGATCCAGCCGTACTCGTTCTCCCGGATATCGAAGTACCAATTGACCGCCTTCGGAGTAAACCCGTCAAATCTGGCGGCTTCCTGGCGTTTTCCAAGCTTGGTAGATAGTTGTAGGTGACGCTTGACGAACCTGGTGGTCCAGTGTTTACCCAGAGGCTTGTTATCGCCTTGTTGTTGAAAGATGGCCTCGACACAGGCGCGGAGCTGGCTGTGCGAGGGAGCATAGCCCAGAGACTCTTGTCGCAGTACCCAACGAAGGAGAGTCTCCTCCTGGCTCTTTGAAATACGCTGCTGGGCATGGATACGTTCATTCCTGCTCGCTTGACCGGAAAGTCGTCTATAAATGGTCGATCGAGGCACTCCACGTTTCTGGGCCGCCTCAGTCTGCGATAGGCCTCTATCAGTAATATCGAGAATAGCCTCAGCTACGTCGTCTTCGGTATAATCACGCCGAACCATTGTGGCAGGAGTTCCATAAGTAAAGTAGGTGATATGCCTACTGGAGTGGATGAAGTCGGATGGGGTGGATAAGGTGAAAATGAAAAAATTTCAAAGGGCTAGAGAACAAGGCCACGAGGGGAGACGGGAAAAAGTTGAGCCGATATTAAAATTTCATGACACAGACTATACAGCACAGGTTTTGGTTTGTGAGTATCTTCATTCTTGGTAAAATGCGGTGTAATTGAAAATTCAGATTTTGTATGGGAGGACCGAAATTTTGGTGGGCCATTAAGTGGGGGTGCCCATTAAGTGGTCGTGGATGGTAGCTTAATCTATCTCCTTACAGTCCTAATATTTATAATTAATATAAATAGCTTATTTAGATCTTTTTAACCATAGCTCTTTTTCTCTTTTTTAATTAGTCTAATTATGTGACGGGCTGAGGCCCGGTGTTACAGCCTGGTCCTCTGGAACAGCGATAGGCTTAAAAGAGCAGCTAGTGTGCCCAGTAATTGCAATCAATGCGATTATTGACCAATCTTTTGCCCTATGGTACAGCGGTTTAGCACAGCCGCTGCAAGTAAGTCAATAGATTAATACTAAAGTATAAAGGGGTATTAATATAAGAGTTATCCTAGTTCTTCTTCTTCATCTTCACTATTAAATTCATTAAGACTATTATAGAATGCATTAAGCTTAACATCAATTAGTTAGCCGTTTATTTATAGGCCCTTTAAGTATAGTGAAGATGAGGGATAGGAGGGCTTGCCTCTTACTATAGAGTTACCTAGAAGCGTTCCCTGACGTATTGCCGCCCTCGGTCCTCATGAGCCATAATTCCACCCTCTGGTAAGCAGATAGATCAACGCCAAGGCACGAAGGGGTATCGATGTAAGAGCCGTCTTCAACCTGGTCCATATCTTCACGGGTTGGAGTCTCATTGTTGGTACGGCCCTCATCCTGCTTAGTCTGTTTGCCATTGTACCTGGCATGAAGATGATCGACCATGTCCTCTAACCGACGGATCCGGCTCACAAGGTCCATCTGCCTTCGGGTCATTGTGGTTGGTTCAGGCCTTATGCGCCGAGGCTGTCGCAAGATTCGTCCAGTGGTTGGGACAACGCAGTCCTGGTGAGCCTTTGTGCATTTGGAACAAGGACGACGGCGATCGCAGCGGACTTTGCGCTCCTTGCAGCTGATGCAGTTCCGCAGAGGTTTGGTTTGATCTGGTGGCATGTTGAGCTTGCTAGGAGGTCACCTCAGTCAACGGCTTGCAAGAATAAGGCCAAGTTCAAGATCCAGGGTTTAGGCTAAGTAGGTACCTGGGTGGCGCAATATGCAGCTGTCTAGTGTGTTGTTACGTGGAGGTGAGGTAGTGCTAGCAGCCCAGAGCGACGAGGTTTGAATAAGGCAAAGTACTCGGGCTAGGCAAGTAAACATCCATGGATGGAAGAATTGATGCACAGGGGAGGAGCTGAATGTCGCGACTCGGCTTTCGGCCCTCGGAGTTCAAGGTACCTTCTACCTAAGGTAAGGAAAGGGGGCGCGTAAGGGTGAGAAAGTGAAGATCTCGGCTTCTTCGGCTCACCGGTAATTTCCCCGTTTTCTCCCCCCTGTTAAGATTGTCGGGCTTAGGACGCGGTGCCGGACTTGGCAGTTGAAGTTCTAGGATGCAACAGAAGCACCACTAACCATGAAACAGTCTTGCTGACCAGCACGCATCGCATCGCGAAACCCTACTGCGTATGTAGAAGAGGCCGGAAGACCTGGCTGTTTCAACTACGAAATGTGCGATACACGGGACAGAGCATGGATCAGACCATCGCGCCATCGAGACGGTCTTCGATGTTTCAGTTCAAGCTCCCGGCAATACTATTTGGTGCTCAAATCATCAGAGAAGTCTTCCCTTTCGGTCATCTTCTTCGCCTTTCTGCGCCAAAATGTCGGCCTCCCCAAGGGCGTCCTCAATGTCGTGAATGGGTTTCATTACTTGGCTAAATAGATCGAATCTTTTCCTCCCCATCGTCCTCTCATGGAGCCCTCCCTTAGCATTCCAATTCTCTCTGCTTTTCCGTATGTATGCCTCCTCCGGTGCGGCCGGGCAAGGAAAGCGTAGTTATTTTTAATCACTGTCCTTCGGCTCCACTTTCAAGTCTCGGAACCCCGCCAGGCCGAAACGAGGGGCCGAGCACGAGGTGGGTTCCCGGGTCCCATTTGTTATTAAGTTTCCCCTGCACTCGCCTTTGGCTGGCACTTGCACATTCCTTAACGGTGACAGAGAGTTCTGCTGTATATTCTTGACGCCATCTATCAAACGTCTCACTCGTGAATTCGCTTTGAATAGCGACTAAGTCTTGAAAATGGGTATCACTCGCATTGTTCAATTGCAATTCAAGCCCGGCGTTGATACCGACGTCATCGAAGATGTATGTCAACACACCGCGTTCCTGCGTTTGATACCGACTGGAGTAAAACGCTCTTATTGACAGGTGTGTTCTCAGCTATCTTCACAAATCCGTGGCATGAAGGCCAAGTGCCTCGATGCTGAAACCAAGAAACCATACATTGAGTCCATCGAGGGTGGTCCCGATATCTCTATTGAAGGGCTTCAGGTAAGAATCATCTCCCTCAAAAAGCCACTTCATCATGCCTACCTCGCCTTTCTCGATCCTTGGGCGCCTCTAGTACTTTATTCCTTTCCCGGTCCCTTCTCTCGTCAGCATGGTGCAGCCGATATAATTGATTTCGTTCACGCAATGGAATCATGTTCTCACATCTCGATAGCAAGGAATCACCCACGCATTCATTATAAAATTCAATAGCAGCGTAGATCGAGACTATTACGCCCTCAAAGACCCTGCCCACCAGGCCGTTATCCAGGCACTTCAGCCGGCGATTGACAAGGTTCAGATCATCGACCTCGCCACAAGTGGGTAATGAATGACAGGAGGTCTCGGGCTGTTCTCCAGGGTGTCAGAGATCGGAACCATGTGTTTGGACCATGTACTTCATGCCCATTTCTCCCAGGTCGGCGGAGATAAGTATATAGGCGCGATTTAGGATAGACGGTACCAATACTACGCAACAGCGTTGTCCTATATGTATTGAGTACATGGTGGGATAGGAAAATTCCGAAAATTCCGACTGGCGTTTGTCCCGTGATTGCGGTATTTGATGGTCGTCACGTAGCGTGACGAACAAGTAACCCCAACCCAGTGTGCAATACGAGCATGAGAAAATGGTCGACTGAGTTATGCCCGCACGGTAGTGGATGAATAAACGAATGCCTTACCAGACAGTGACATTCCAGAGGGGCATTTCAGGTTCCTGATCCTTGCATGATGTCAGACAAGCTCGTTGATGAAGACGTAGACCAGTGGCGAAACAACCAGTGTGAGGAGCACGGACTGGCCCTTGCTCTCCCATATCTTTTTATTCAAGGACACGAATAGGTTCGCAATAGTCAAATGCAGAATTCAAGTGCGCTTGGGCCGACTATTACTCGCAAGACTAGCTAGCTTCATACTGACTGATGAGGGGGCCCCCTATTATACCAGAGCATAGAGAGCAGGAGTTTAAGGCAATGCCATGACCTTAAAGTACCCAACCAACAAGGAAGCGGGAGAGCTAATCTGGTGGTCTCTACGCAGCCGCTAGTAAGCCCGTTACCGCCAATAGCGTGTGGGTGGGTGATAAGTGTATGACCGAAAGTTCCGACGGTTCAATATGGCTTTGGTTGAGCCGACGTGGGGCGGGATGTTTATGTTCTCGGAATGGAACCTCGGACCGATTCCGAAGCTATTACTATGTCAGACCATACCCCTCAGAACTATCCACCTACCATATTCCCACTGGTTTCTGCATTCCGGACAACCCTGTAGCCTGCCTCGGCATAACCAAGAACCATGGATTCCGACACCAAGCCTCTTGACACACCACAGCCCGCACCCAAAGCGAGAAAGCGGAATACTGCCGGGGCTGACGCCGACACCAACAGCGAGATTATACAGCCCCTAAAGCGTGGCAAGTACACGTCTATTGCATGGTAAGCTAACCAGGGGTGAGGGCGAATGATATCAATGCGAACCAGATGGCTAACAGACTCGTCGACATAGTGATGAGTGTAAGAAGCGGAAACTCAAGTGCATCCCAGCTGGGGACTCCAAATGCGAGCGGTGTGTCTCTACCGGCCTGACCTGTGTCTTTGCGTCGAGGTCGTCCAGGGCTGTCAAGGACAAGCACGTAGAGTGTGTAGCCTGCCTGTCTCTTGAATCCACCAGATGCCTTCGGAACTGTGCTTAGGCTAACATTTCCTCGGCGTTGGAAGCAGCCAACAATTCCAGACTCTCAGCGATGAGTTGTCCCAGCTCCGCCAGCAGGTTCAAGATTTGGTCGGCGTTGTGAGGGATCTCAAGGAGCAGTCACAGGAAATTCGATCCGACTCATCTCATCCCCGAGAGATCATAACCATCGAGTCGCCTGCTTGGACTCCTCGAGAAGGTGTCCCTAAGCAGCCCCAGTTTGTTGGGCCCACGCGGTCCGCCTTTAGTATCATGATGGGAGAGCGGTCTCTGAACCGCATGTGCATTCCTACATTCGAGTCCTCGCCCCCAAGCAGTGCTCAGTCTCCCACGTTATCGCGTTCCCCGTTGGCCACAGATATTGGCTATTGGGATCACTGTACTGCAAGCGATATTACCAAGTTCTTGGTTGTCTTCCAGGAAGAGGTTGAGTCCGTCTACCCTTTCATCGATATCGGCGAGTATGCTCTACGGTCGCAAGAGATCCTAGCCGCCATCCGGAATGGCAGCCCACTCAACGACGATGTGTCTGATACATCTTCGGTAATAACGTTAAGCAGTAAAGACATCGAGATTGCCAAAGTTGCCGCGGCCATTGGCATTGTCCTTGAGACTAATGGCGCGAATGACTTGAGTAGCGCCATCGTTGAGTCGGTTGAGAGGAACGTTGCCAGGATCTCGAACCCTCGGGTAGATCTCAAGGAGGTCCAACTTCTGACCATGCTGGTAAGAAAGAAATTGCACCTGTGGATGCCCTTGTTGCGGCTGCTGACTAGAACAGAGTATCTATCACTTCCATTGTGATGAGGAACTGCTGGCGTGGCGGGCGATTGGCATCGCTGCGCGAGAAGCTTTGGAGATGGGCCTCCACCGAAATCAGAGTCTTCTCGATAACTTCAAGGATCCAGACTCTCGCCGTCTCGCCATTCGTGTCTTTTGGTGTGTCTATGTGCTCGACCGCCGCTGGAGCTTTGGTACTAGTCTGTCCTTCGCCCTTATTGATAAGGATATTGATTCTGAGCTTCCTGAGCCTGTAAGTCACTCTCATCTCGTTTGATCATAGGCAGGCTTGATGGTAGGGCGATTCCGACTGACCAAATGACTCTAACCAGGATGCTGAGTTCTCGTGCCTCAAATGCATGGTTGGATACGGTCGACTGTGTTCGAAACTCTGGGATGCCATTCCACCCTTTGGATCAGTATCCCAGACTATTCCCGACGATACGGCAGTGGCTCTAGATCTCTGCACGCAAGAATGGCTAAAGTCTATCCCATCTCATCTTCAACTGCGCCATCCTCGGCTTGGTCTGGCACCGCGCTCTCAGTCGCGGCTCCTATTTCGGTTACGCGCCCTCTTGTATCTCCGGGGAAACTATGCCCGGATTCTAATATATCGGCACCATCTAATGAGCGCAGCTAGCATTTCCGCAAACCCCAACAGCGCCTGGCTCGTAGTTAATTTTGCCCTGGACACTATACAGGTTCTCATGCACCTGCACGCGACGTCGGATATTTACTCGCGACAACAGAATGCTTTCAACTACTTCCTCCTTAGTGCTATGGCTGTCATTTTTCTTGCTGTTTGCCACGCTCCGGCTGTGTTCGCTGTCCCATGCCGCAAACCCTTCCTTGGCGCAGTGGAGCTGGTGAGAGGGCTTTCCCGTCACAGCATAGTCAGCCGAAGACTCTGGAAGAGCATTCGTGGTCTCGTACCACGGATGAGGACTCTGAGCCTGCTGCATCTAGACCAAGACCTGCTCGACGGTCGAACGGCCCCAAACAGCAAGAGCCCTGCGCCTCTTGATAGTCTTGACGTTCATCACGCACACGTCGCCAGCGGTACAAGCAGCAACAGGCGCGCTGCCGGGTCTGTGCGCCCAAGTGATGGCTTTCCCCTAGGTGAGATGATGCTCCCTCATGCGGATCTCGTTAGCTCGGCCCCGGACATGTTTCAGATGAGAGACGACTTGCTGAGTCTCTTTGATGCGTTTGGACAAAGGCAACAAATATGGGAATCCACCAATGGTGAATTCAGTGATTCGCAGGACCTTGCGATGATGAATGGAGAAGGAGAGGATATATCTCAAAGGTTTCAAGGATTGATCTAAATACAGCCATGATGGCTCGGTCATCTCTTTCGTCCGATCAGACAGCCTTTAGCCAACAAGCTGAGCTGGACTGCTGTGACGCAAATTTTTCCTGCAACAACGATGCATTGGGTTATCTCTATTTCTAGTTCATGACCAGGCTCAATCTGACTTCATTCCCAAAGTAAATCATAGCCACTCCTTGGTGCACCTTCTTGGCAAATTTCTTGAGCTCATCCGTCAATCGTCACACGTTCAAACGTAAGCCATTGGTCCCATCATGTTTATTTATCGTCATCTATTAAAAGTCGGAATTTCCCATGTACTAAATTTGCAGCCGCCCAAAACCCTTTATGGTATCTGGTAGATACGTTGAGGTATCGGGAATAGCTGCCGTGTACTGAATGTATGCACCGTACAGAAGAATCACCACCACAACATGTTATTACCACGTTGTTGACTTCCATCAGTGAACCTCCTCAATTGTATACAAGGCGCCCTAGTCTTTGAAGCCCGTCATGTTGAGGCTGACTCCACCCGCATCTTCCATCTGCTCTGTCTGTGCACCTCCAAAATCTGGTTATCAAATTCAAAGTTCATGTCATGCAGAATGTTGTTGAGATTTTCATCCGAGATGTTCAAGTCCATGCTGCTTGGTAGGACAACCCTCCTCTCGGTTCTTCAGGGAGGCCAGGCCTGTCCACCTTCAGCATCCCGACATTGCATTTGAATCTCTGAAGCCACTCAGCGTTGTCTGCTGCAGTCTAATTCCACGGACCGTCGCTACAACTTGGTTAACTTATCGCCGCATCAACAGTAATTAGAGCGACTCATTCATCATAAAGGATCCAACAGGCTTGGTGTTGTAATTCGACGTCGTATGGTACATGCTGATTTGGATTGTTTGGTGAGATCGTCAATGCTACACACCTACCTAGTTCTTTTGCCAAACGCCCATAACAGTTGGCGTCATTGAGGAAGAAAGGACCCTGTAAGTCAGGTGACCCACTTTCCGATATGATACCTTTCCGATTGGTCCACTTTTAACCTGAACATTAACAACACGTCTCCAACCACACGCGTTATTTCCTCATTTAACTACATATTCTGGCAATTCAACCAATTCAAGCAATTCATCATGGCCAAATACGCCCCAGAAGACCTCCAATTGGCTATTTAATATGCCCAAAATGGCATGTCTCTCAAGAAAGCAGCCAATCGCAACGGCATACCTTACTCAACCCTATGTAACCGAATTCACGGCACTGAGTGCCACAAATTGGCTCACGAACACTAACAGCGGCTCCCCTCCAGCCCAGGAAGACCAACTCTCTCATTGGCTAGTCCTATAGGACCGATTGGGTATGGCTTTGACAAATAGCCAGATCCGGCAGTTAGTGACTTCTCTTTTGGCCTTAACTGGTGATAACTGACCACTCGGAACGTGTTGGATAACCGGCTTTATACGCCGTAACCTACGAATCAAAACAGTCAGAGCTAAGGCAATTGATGTAAGGAGGGTTAATGGAGCCAATCCATACATCATTCGCAATTTCTTCGCTCTTTTGAACCAACTAGGGATCAGGAATATAGCTTCTGGCAACCGTTGGAATATGGATGAAAGCGGACTCTTCCAAAACTCGGAACTAATGGACTTGAGATTGGCCAAGCACAGAAAAGGCCAACTATTAAGAAATACCCAGGTTCACGGCATTGGGTTACGATTATTGAGGGTATTTCTGCATTAGGAAGGTTCTTTGAACCATTGGTCATCTTCCAATGCCAAGACGTCTAACAACAGTGGTTTCCTAAAGATACGGACTATCTGACTAATTGGAGCTTTCCTTCATCATCAAAAGGCTGGACTTCAGGTTCTATTGGCTTAAATTGGCTAAAGGAAATCTTTATTCCTCAAACCTCGCCAGTTAAAGCGAACGAAAGGCGGCTTCTTATTCTAGATGGACATGGCTCATATGCAACTTCGGAAGTTATGTGGCTTTGTGTAGCTAATAAGATCCAGTTACTATATTTACCTCCCCATACGAGCTACATTCTTCAGCGTATGGATATTGCAGTCTTTGGTCTACTAAAGACTGCATATCAGGCTGCCTTAGCTCTGGCCAATCTAATGCTTGATACTAGGTCAATTTAGAAAGAGACTTTTCTATTTTTTGCTATTTTTAAGTAAGGAATAAAGCTCTAATACCCCTAAAGTTGGTTGGTTAGGGTCAGGGTTGTGGCCTATTGATAAAGAGAGGGCGTTAAGTAGTAGGTTGGTTATTGATGACTGTAACGGGCTGTGCCCGTAGGTGGCCTCGGAAACCCTCGGCCTTTCGTGGCCCACTTTTTGACTTTAAGCCACCATGACGAGTATATTTATGGATGGACCTCCCTCTACTCTCCTTCTCTTATTCTTTCTCCCTCTTCTTCTTTCCTTAAGTTTGGTATACGCTGTAGAGTGGCCTAGCTAGTTGCAATACACTACCTTGAGACAGTTACAATGACCTCAATTAGGAAATTACGGTCCAATTAGGCAATATCACATTGCCATAAGCGAATCGGAGCCTCGGATGTATTGAATTCAGAACCCCAATTCATTCGAAGGATATTCATCAATTGGCTCGTTTAGTATTTAAGGTTAGTCACAATAGCCCAACCAAAAGACGGCTTTTCCGGACTGTAGGTAAGTGTTTTTATAACCTCACTTAGAAAGTGGGGCTTCTAGAGGCTGAAAATCAGTCTTTAAAGAAGCAATTGAACTAATCGAAGAAGAGGAAAAGAGCTGCCGTTCATCAAGACTTAAATTGATATTTATATCAATTTCAGATGTGAGAGCTACGAGACGGCGGATTGACATCACCATATCTTCAGATATAGAATAAGTGAGGCATTTTGTATGTATTTTAACTTTTGATTGGAGATTTCGATTGAGCAGCCTTGTCTTCATAACTAGGAACTTTTTATTGATGTATTGTGATTTTCTTTAACTACTGTTTTATTTATAAGTGAAGTTTATTGTTGGTCTTTTGCTAGTCTTCACCAGGCCGATCGGAAAGGTATCATATCGGAAAGTGGGTCACCTAACTCACCCCGCATTTTAGCTTAGAATGCTGTTGTGGAGCCGGCGTTAGCAAGAGTCCCCCTGCAATATTGAGGAGTGGAAGGATGTACGCCGATGATCAAATACCCAGAACTTCGGGACCACATCTTCCCGTATCGCTCATCCGGTGGGCGACTATTGCTATGCTGAGTCCATTTCGTAAATACTTATTCCAACGGAAGTCCCATAGGACTATCACGATTCGGGCTCACGGAAGGGGGAGGTTATGAGTGTCGCCTTTAAAAAAGCTAACCAACCTCCTTAAACTATTGCAATGGTCCTAAATGCAACACTCCGACTCTAGGTTTTATGAAAAATACGTCATTGCACGTTATTCCAAAAACCAGAATAAAATACCATGACCCCATCGTCCGCCAACTCATCCCAAAGCCTCGCCGGCAAGGTCATCCTGATCAGCGGGTCTTCCAGCGGCATTGGTGCAGCGACCGCCCACGAGGTTGCTGGCCGAGGAGCCCACGTTATCATCAATTACCCAACGCCCGCCCAGAAGTCAGAAGCAGAAGCCGTGTGTCAGAGTCTGCCCGCTTCAGCAAAGGCCTTCGCCGTGGAGGCAGATTTGTCGACCTTGGAGGGTCCTGCTAAGTTGGCCTCGGCTGCTGCCGCTGCACACGGAGGCCGAATCGACGTCCTCGTCAATAACGCCGGCACTGGCGCCATGCTCTTCACGGACGAGCCAAACGATGCCGTGCATCAAGGTGCATGGGACCGCGTCATGAACCTTAACGGACGTGGTACGTATCTTTTGACGCGTGCCGTGTTGCCATATTTGTCCAAATCGAATTCTCGAATCATCAATATCTCGTCGGACAATGCGCGGGATCCGCAGCCGCAGATGACCATATATGCTGGCTCCAAAGGCATGATCGAGAGCTTCACTCGCTCCTGGGCCCGCGAACTGCCCCGCAAATACGGATGTACCGTTAACTGCGTGGCACCTGGACCAGTAGCCACGGAGGCGGTGAAAAGGTTCCCCAAAGAATTTCATGACAAGACTCAAAAGCTGTTGGAATCTACTCCTGTCGCACCTCGGATGGGAGAACCGGAGGAGCTGGCATGGGTTGTGGCCATGTTGTGTGAGGAGGGCTCGTCATGGGTAAACGGACAAATTGTGCCAGTGAATGGAGGCTCCGTGCTGTCTTGAATGTTCAAGATGAGAGTTAAAGGGCTTGCAAAGGGAGATGACTTGATATGACCAGTTCTAGTGTGTTGTGAAAGAGCAGATTTAGAGTAGCAATCAATGGAAAACCGGTACATACTATCCAACAGCCACTTATATTGAAATATAGCTTTCTTCACTGGAACTTCTCTCCTACGGCAAATCTTGCAAAGGGCAGGACTGGAACAAATGACTCAATGAATGCTACCGTTTTCATGAACGCTGATAAAATATGGCGTATTTGCCTTCTAGACTCGAGCGAATTCCCAATTGACCCTCAATACCTGGTCATTTTAATTTCACAGCACTCAGGCTGGATGGAGATCTGAGAATCTGATAGCCTTACGTCCCTTCGTCTAGCTGTCCCGAATAACGCGCTCATATTCACACGATGCCTGGGAATGGATCATCTAGGGTTTAGCTTAGCTAGGCTGGTACCGTGGTCCGAAATTGTATTGTCCCTAGATGCGGGAGCGACGAGGTTCGATAGGGAAAAACCGGTTGAAGACGCACGCTGGGTCATAGTTGGCCTACATGTCGGGCATGGCCTGTTGGTTTTCATCCTTTCTCTTAAGCGGAAGACTGATCTCACCTTGAGCTTTTGGAGGCGGGGGTAGTTTGATCCCCAGCAGTCCTCGGAAGTTTCGTTCAGCATGCAAGCGTTTGCCCAAACTCCCAGATCTTTTCCCCAGTCCTCGACCTGGCGTTGCCGGACCAGTTGGGCTGTCTCGTGTACCCAATCGAGGGCGACGGCGTCATTCTTTGCTTCGTTGTGCCTGACGTGGTTCATCAGCCTCTGCCTATCTCATTTCTCTCAACTGAAACTGCTTACTCTGCACTAATGAGGAGCATATTGTGGACCGGCTCAGTGACACGTAAACAGCTGGCTTCCTGTAGTGAAAAGACAAAACGTCAGAAAGAGGGCAAGAGGAGTAGACGAGGCTCCTGGAATAATAGACACTTGGGAAGTTGATGCAGATCCGACTTACCGGGCGATGCCTTGTGGTCTTGTGAATCTCAAACACAATCTTGGTATTGACGGCGTCAGGGTTGGAATTTGTGTAGTCCAACCAACGCTGCCAAAGTCCCTCAATGAGCTTTGAAGAAATTTTCACGATAGGGAGACCCGCGGTCGCTATTCTATCTGGGCCAGCAAGCAACAACTCATCGAGGGCGTGGCTGAGTTCAACTAGAGATGGGTAGTTTGTGGTAGTATCTCCCAAGGGGTTCAAGCCTTCTAAGAAATACTTGAACAGCCCTGAGAACTTGTCGACTGACCCACACAAGGTAAAATTTAATAGTGTAAGAGGCTATACAAATGGAAATGGGTCAGAGTCAAGTGTCGCAAGGTTGCACGCTAGGGCGGAAATGTCGTGATGGGCCACCAACCTCATTATGCGGGCCGCGGACGAAATTCAGGAAAGCCAAGACGACTTCTTCGCTTTTCTTCTCGTTGTTATTGCAATGTTCCTGGGATACTGTGAGAATTGGTTTACTGGCGACTGAGTCGTATTACACTCACCACGAATCTTGGAATGATAGTGGGCAGGTCTGAAGGAGACAGAGCAATTGAGCGAAATACCCACGGTCCCTGTTGTTTTACTCGGTGTTAGTTGTTGAACTTGCATAGGATCGTGTCAAGTCGTCTTCTTCCACGTATCCGCCACGTGGGTTTGTTTCGTTGCGAGACATACCGGGTCGGGGACAGTCTTCAACACTAGCTTCACCACCACTCCAAAGTTCGAGGAGCCCCCTAGAATACATTGCCAGCGTGAGAACTAGAAAAACTCCTTCATTGGGATACAGATTGCAACTCACCTTTGATGCCCCACAACAGATCTGAGTTCTCGGTGTCACTGGCACGCAAAATCCTACCATCGGCGAGAACTACAGTGGCAGAGATGACATTGTCGCATGCTGGTGCGCAACTTAGTCAGCTGGTGACCGGCTCAAATGGTGTGGAGAGAACTGACCCATGCCATATTTCTGAGTTAATGGACCGTAGCCACCTAATTGAGCAAAGAGTTAGCAAGATCTTATTAGGGAAGGTTTGATGGATCGTTTGTTTCTGTGCTGTCCCCATACCTCCTGTGATATGGCCACCAACGCCAACATTGTGCACTCCTCCCCCGATACAAGCCAAGCCATCGTTTCGCAAGAAGGTATAGACATCTTCCCAGAGACATCCACCGCCAATGGTAACTTCAGTCCGCTCTTTGTTGAGTGCCACGCCTCTCAGCTCGCTGAGATCGATGATGAGACCATCTTCTACGCTGTTGGCGCCAGAAGCGTGGTGTCCTCCGCACTTGACCGCGATCTCCAGCTTGGCTCTTAGGCGGAGTGCTGGTCAGTTAATTCTTGGTGGAAGATTGCAGGGCGATACATACTTGCTGGCGTAGACTATGGCGGTGGAAACGTCTTCTGGGGTCTTTGGGAATGAAATGTATCTAGCTCTAGCTTCAGAAATGGCAGAGAAGCGGCGAGATGCAGCGGCAAAATCCGCTGAGCTGCTGTCCAGAATGCGGCCAGAAAACCCAGCCTTTCTCAGTTCCTCGGCCATGGCAATTGCTCTCAAAACAATACTCTTCAAAGGAAGGGAGTTGGCGTGAT
Source organism: Dactylonectria macrodidyma (assembly GCA_020744425.1). Lineage (NCBI taxonomy): Eukaryota > Fungi > Ascomycota > Sordariomycetes > Hypocreales > Nectriaceae > Dactylonectria > Dactylonectria macrodidyma. Next base: position 147,332 of record JAGMUV010000047.1, on the reverse strand, counting down.
GGCTGATTGTATCGAGGCGACAGCGATCTTCATTAATTGACATAAGTTTCAGTACTTCCCATACATATCGGATGAACCACACGGGAGCGCACGCTCAATGACAACCAAAGTCGATTCCGGGCAGTTCGGGATCGTGGAGCGGCTCCACGGGGACGTGTGGAGAAAACTATATTGAGGGCACCCGAGGGATTGTCCCTCCTAGTCGGGTGAGAAGTTTAATTGACATTCTCGGCACTTGACTACCCCGCTCAGACATCTTATTCGGCTCTGGTTGGGGCAACGAGGAGCATTTCCCAGGGTTGTTCCGGTTCGAAGCGAGATATGACGTAAGGTGGTGATAAAACCAACGGAATCAAGTCTTCGGAAAGGAGAGGGAAGACATGGATCGATATGTGTTCCTGTAGCCAAAATTCTCCTTGTTGCAATATGCCACGATGTAAGAGACGTAAAGGGCAGTTATTGATGCTCCCAGCTGTCCATAAGCACATCTTCTGCCATCTGTCGGCAGATATCGATAACTACCGTACCTACCGGTAGTATGCAGAGAGTACAGATGATGGAGTAGGCGGGGAAAGCCAAGCGGATCCCCGACAAGCACGAAATCTCTTTCCCGTCTCGGTCCCGATTCAAATATCGCGGGGTTAACCTATCCCAAGTCGGCCCCACGCGGCACTTAGCCTTCACACTTGAGCCCTCGAATCTTAGGGTGATGATATATGACTCTCGCGGCACGAGGAAGCTTCTCGCTCTAATCTAGTCATGTCGGGAGCAGGGTTATTGTCTCTTGTATCACACACCATGGAAAAGCTCCTTACTCTGTTGCAAGCACTCTCCCCCAACAACTCAACTGATGCTACCGCCCGCGGCGTGAGCATCTTGGGCGAGTGTCGCGTTCTTTTATTGCCTGTCATTGCTGGCCTTGTCGTTCTCCTCTTCGGGTACACTGGTTCCTCACACAAAGGCAAGCCAATACCAGGTCCTCCTAAGCTTCCCCTCGTGGGAAATCTCCTGCAGATAAAGTCGCCCACCATCTTCAAGAAATGGGCGCGCGAGTATGGCGAGTTATACGAGGTGCAGTTCGGTCCCGCCCAGCGCTGGGTGTTTTTGAATAGCCCACAAGTCGTCAAAGATCTATTAGAGAAACAATCTGCGGTCACGTCCACCAGGCCCAGCTTTTTATCGGCCAGAATCGTGTCCGGGGACAGGAGGATGGTGCTTATGCCATACGGCAGCAAGTGGCGGACCCTACGGTCAATCATTCATCCCTTATTGACACAGAAAGCCGCCAGCTTGCTGCAGCCCGCTCAAGAGTTCGAGAGCAAGCAGCTGTTATGGGATATTTACAAAAGCACAAAGAATACGGACCAGGGGAAGAAAGGCAAGGACGAAAGAGAGATGTCATTCGCTACACACGTTCGACGCTATTCAGCGTCAGTCGTCCTGACGATGGTTTATGGGATAAGGGCGTCAACTTGGGTAAGGCCACCCATCATCTCAGTCAACCGCAATTCGATCAGTTTCGTTTCCTTTCACAGAAATTTATGGCTAACCCCTTAAACCATGTTCAGGAATCGAATGCCATCGCCCAGATATTCGAGGTCATGGACGATTTTGGAAGAGTTGCAAACCCTGGTACGGCCAATACCCTGACGAAATCTCACGCGAGAATGGACCTCGAGCTAATGTGACGGTTTCACTTAGTCTACTGCGCCATTGACGTTTTCCCTTGGCTACTCAACTTACCCAAGTGGATGCACTGGTGGCAGAAAGAGCTCCGACAGCTCGAGGAGCGGCAGAACAAAACCTGGCTCTTATACTGGAACCAGATGAAAGACAAGATTGACCGAGGGGATGCCCCAGATTGCTTCGGCCGGCAGTTTGTCGAAGCCGGATACCACCAAAAGGGCATATCCGAGTTGCAGGCTGCTTACGTTTGTGGAAGTAAGCAATACAATCTTCGACAATCCACTGCATTTGATATTGCGCTAACTCCCACTAGCGATGATTGAAGCTGGATCAGACACAACAGCAGCTACCGTCAACAATGGCCTTCTCTACCTCAGTGCTTATCCTGATGTGATAGCCAAAGCCCACGAAGAAATAGAACGGGTAGTAGGCAGCAGCAGGTCCCCTACGTTCACTGATCAGCTTCCCTACGTTCGGGCGATTGTCAAGGAAGCCCTTCGAATTCGACCGGCCACAACCGTGGGCGGGCCCCATGGCGCCGATAAGGACATTGAGTACAAGGGCTATATTATCCCGAAAGGGACCGCTCTGATATTACATCAAAACGGTATTCATATGGATTCAGAAGTGTATCCGGAGCCCGAAAGCTTCCAACCGGAACGCTTTCTGGGGCATCCTCTCAAGGCAGGAGACTATGTCGGAATCTCCGATCCTTACAAGAGAGATCACTGGACCTATGGAACCGGAAGAAGAATATGTTCCGGGATGCATGTAGCTGAGAACAGTTTGCATATCGTGTTCGCAAGGATTCTCTGGGCGTTCAAGATCCTCCCTCCTGTGGATGACAATGGTGTCAACCTACCAGTTGACCTTTCCGACGATGCGTTTGTACTAGGGGCAGTAACTATGCCAAAGCCATACAAGTGTCGGTTTATTCCGCGCAACTCACAGGTTGAGGAAACGCTTGTAAGGGAATGGAAGGCGGCAGAAGCTGAAGGCTTTTGGCTTGGAGACCGGAAGGTTGGCAGAGACGGTATTCTGGCATCGTCAGCTTAAGCTTTTAAAACAACGAGTGTACGGTATGTATTGCCGCTATCCTTGATTGTCAGTATTGGTGTCTAAGAATCGGCCACGATGTTGTAGCCGAATCCCTGTTGGATATCTCCGGGGAGCCTTGTCATCCCCGGGCAACCGAAATGCGAAGCCGACCACACTAAGGCAAGGCCGAATAGCTTGCTAATAGGATTCCATGAAGCTGTTTAACCTGCAGGATAGAACTAAGATATTGTGCATAATTTCACGTTTGCCATGGCTGCTTACGTCGCGACGCCCGTGAGCACCACCATTGCTTCGCGGGCGTTGTCCGTAGAGAAGGCCGGCTGAGGACTGTACTGACGTTCTCATCGCTCCTTGCTGATATATCAGAAGCCGCAAGCCGGGCCCTTTACAATTAATTTTACATATGGAGAGAGACGACAGTGCAAGCCGAGGATATAAATAAGTAATTACTACCTATTGCAATGGAGGTAACCGGCAATATGTTATAAAAGCTTTCGCACTTGATTTTAAGACAAGCACCATGCAATTCTGGAAGACTTGGAATTGTGAGTGAGGGGAGTGCTCCCGCTCAAGCGGCGCCAGTTTTCCTATTCGCATTGACTAGCTCCTAAATAGCTACTCGCTACTCCTGTGACTCCTTCGGCGCGTCGAGTGGTGCATCAACTGCCATGGTGAAATCTCTCTTTGGATCAATGATGAAGACGGAAGCTGTTCAAACAGCGGTTAGCCTTTGTTACACCCAGGCAGACAGAATATGCAATCATATACTTACCGATGACAGCAATGACGGACAGCGCAAGTCCGAACCCATGGAGAGGACGAAGCGACGTGATATAGGCTTGCCGTAGACCATGGACGCCAGCCTGGATGATTTGTGGAGTGACGCCTTCGATCGTAGCGAGGGCATGGTCGTTGTGATTGGCTAAAGCTTCGATAAACGGGCCTAGCGATTGGGGTGGCAGACCAAGAGGAAGGACAGCCGAAGCAATGTCCTTGGGAAGGATATTGCCGATCTGCGAATTGAATATGGCGTTGCCGATTGCAAAGCAGATTGCTGCGCCGCCGGCTCTGGCAGTAATAAGGGCGCCGCTGCTAATTGCGAGCAGTTCCGGCGGCGCGCTGAACTGGGCTGCTACCACAATGCAGGTCAAGCATCCACCGAAGCCGAGACCAAGGAAAACATTAAAGCCCCAGATGTTTGTGTAGTCACCGAACCCGACGGACATCATCGTCGCTGTGAGAAAGTCAGAAGGGGCGAAACACTAATCGGTGAGTTCTCTTACCATAGAAGAGCACAAATCCGACATACGAGATGACCAGGGGCCATCTCAACTGTCTGCTCCAGGAGCAATAGATCGAGGCGATGATACTGCTAACGATGGCTCCGATGAAGACGATGGCGAAATTCAGGCTAACCAAGACTGAGTCTCTCTCAAACACGACGGACACTTCCAGAGGCACATAGCTGTTGGCCACGAAAAACGCCATGCCTTCAGTGAAAATCAGGAAACAGGAGATGGCGAAGTTTCGGTCATTTTTAAAGAGGCCATGGTGGAACAGACCGTCCTTCTTGATTAAACCTTCATATAGGGCCAGGCAGATGACGAGGACGAATCCGACGACGAATGGAGCGAGGACGTGAGCATTCTTCCACGAAAAGGGGTTTTGGGACCAGGTGAGTCCGATGCAAAGGATGGTGACGGCGACGGGAAGCATGATAATGCCCACCCAGTCGAGTTTCTTGAGCTTTTCACTCGACGTAAAGTTGATCTGTTCGGCACGTGGAGGTGGATTGTACAGGAACAGGAGAATAAGAGTCGTAAACGCGAAGCAGCCCGTGTTGAAGTACCAAACGATGCGCCACCCACTTGGGTTGCTCTTCGTGAGGGCACTGCCCATTAGAAGACCGATAATGGCAGCAACCGCAAAGATTCCAGTGACACCACCCTGAGCAGCAGGACGCCAGCGTCGAGGCAAGATCTCTGATGCGACAGCGAAAAGAAGCGGCTGCGCAGATGTGGAAATGCTTGCGAGAGCGTTGCCCGCTAGTGCCATGTCGATGTTGGTGGCACGCGAGACGATGATGCTGCCAACAACGGCAAAGGCACAGGAGATGACCAGAAACCATTTTCGGCCCCTTTTGATTACACAGTCAGCGTCGTGGTTTAGGACAGGAGTGCAAGAACAAAATGTCTCAGGTAGCCGGTGGTCTCGTGCAAGGCTTGACTTATACTATGTACGGGAAGCATGCTCTTACCAATAATCGGCGGCTTGGGCAACAGGAGCGCCCAGGGCAAGGTTGACGATAGGAACAGATTGCGAAATCCATTGTACCTTGTCGGTGCCACCAATGTCGGCGACCATGATTCGGGCAAGCTGTGCAAATGCAAGTCAGCAAGAATAAAATGAGGAATTTTGTTCGGGCGTCGTACGGAACCAGAAGATATAATAACCATCATTTCGGCGAAACCAACAGCGAGAATGGCCTGTTTGGTGTCAATACTTGGCACATGATTGCGGGCCTGTCTTCTTACCAGGTAAACGATGACGCATGTCAAGGTGAGACCCTGATAAGTGTCCACCTCGACTGTGGGAACTCTGTCAAGATGCACCTCCTGTTCCACGTTTTCATAATGTTCGATGGTGTTCGGGCTCTTCTCGGGGGGGATTGCCTCAGAAGCCATGTTGTCAAAGGGCCATCTACCAGCAAAACCGCTTCGGAGGGGTATGACAGTAGTGCCTTTGCTGCCAAGTGCTGTAGGCTAGTGGTTCAATGGAGGAAGGACGAGTTGTGAAGTAAAGGAAGTGGCCTAGTCTGCCTGAGCTGGGTCACTCAGTGCTTCATATAGGCAGACGAGCAGCCGAAGTGCAGGCGCCCTGGGCAGCTAGGAACTTGCACCCACCGGCAGTTCGAGCCGGTGGGGTACGGGGTACGGGGTACGTTGTACGGGGTATGCAAACGCGGGGGAGTTCCGAATGGACTTCCTATTGGACACAGGCCTCGTGCATTGGACCATCTGGGCTTTACACCTTGTCAAGAACGCCCGGACCAACCTGGACATGCTCAAGCCGGCACCAGGGCCTCTAAAGAGATTCAGAATATAGACGTCGCTGACTGCTCTCCACTCATCTCTTTGCTGAAAGTCACGGCCAATGAAGGTCGGCGTGACGAGGCACGATATCACCTCATTGAAAGGGTCGTGTACGGATCCTTCTTACCAGTCTTCCACTTCATACCAGCTTGCAACCTCATGTTGAGCTCGTCTTTAGGCTGCGATTTACTTTCACTTCAGGGGGAATAGCATCCAACTACCGCTCACACTTCCTAGACAAGATCTCCAGTCAGTCAAGTCACCTCAAATGATGCTTGGATTTGTTTCAGACATGGATAAGGCTGGCCTGGACTTTACTTACCCAGCGATTGATTCAATTTGACCTAGAAACTACTCGGAAAATACCTTCGTCCTGGGCCGCCTAGTCGACAGGATAGAGTCCGGGAATTTTCGTCTAAAACATCTTTCCGAGGCCTTAGTCATGGTTGTCTCGTCAACAATGGATTGATAATGGAGCTACCTTAACAACATAGCCCTTATTGTCAAAGTTCTTAGTGTCTTAAAATCATTGATATATCTAGGTGGTGTTACAATCACGGTTTGTTGCAGCTAGCAGATGGAAATGATCATACGTGTGAGAAGCTCTTGGTATTCTTCCTGTCTAATGAGGGTCTTTGGGTCAGTCTTATAGACGAAGATACTGACGATGACCTCGGACAGCCGAGAGGCCCCGGATGCCCCGGGGTCTTTGACTTTATCTAGCTATTGACCTGATTGAAGGAAAAGCTAGACCGCTGACGAGGCCTCTGACGAGGCAAGTGGCGATGGACGCCTATGATGAAAGACAGAAAGCTTCACTTCCGCAATAACCGTTAAAATCCGATATCCCGATATGTGCCACGGTTCCTAGGCTCAGCTTCTTCAGGAATAGTCCCTTGAACGACACTTCCTATCAAAGCAGAGTTAAGTCACACCGCGAGCTACTAACTTTATTGTAGCTTGCTTCAAAAATTCTGCTAACCGGCCCACGAGCAATCAGAGATTTTTGCTGAGAGCTAGAGAGACCAGGATCTTAAATCGCCGTTGGAAAGTTTGAGAAATCAGGACCAGACCATCGGTATAAGAGGAGAGCAGTGACCGAGACTGCCCCGATAATAAATTCTGACAGGGAGGGCAAGGTATCTCGGCCGGTGCCTAAAGATGTCAACGGCGATGGCAGGTGAAGCAATGTATGTGCCATTATGCTGGACTCTCAAAAGGAACTGCAATATCGCTTTCGATGCCTGGAAAAATATGGCTGCCCAGCTAACGTAGGTAGAAGGACAATCCAGCTGCAATAACTATTTCTCCTGGCTGTTGCGATACTGATCAATGAACTGAGAGTCCCACCATATCTCATTCAGCCGCCCTTCAAGAAAGAATGAGCAAAAACTAAGCGTGTCCCTGACTTTGTGAGAGCCAGGTATTGTGGCGGAGACTTTCCCCAACTATTGGATACATATTGCGCTTGCCTGTATGCATCTATATGTTTGTGCTATTGCGGCCCTGTTGTTCCCCTGAAGAAGACGAGACCTTTGTCCTTCGACTCTTGGCACCGTTAACATCGTTCTAAACACACAGCCAAGTTGACCAGCCAAGCAGATCCAGACTATCTACTCAAGAGACCAGCCTTGAAGTGGAACGTCTTCAGAAATAAAATGCCTGGATCCAAAGATGTCTCAGCAACAAGATCGCTTTTGCCCTCACCTAGCGAGACACCTGAGGGCTGAGAGCCTCAGATGTCGGTTGCGCTGACGGTTAGTATTGCATCAAGTAATGGGGATCAGATGTGGAAAGAAGGTCTTGTTTTTCTATGTAATGAAGGTCTTAAGGATCAGTCTTATAGACCCTGCCGCAGTCAGAGCCGGCCCGGGACCAAGAGGTCTACTAGGGCAATGTGAGGTTCGTCAGGTCATTGAGGGGTCCGATGGTCAGTCCCGGGGCCGGTGGTCTGACGGTCCCGATCTCAGCTTAGTCAATGCAATGCACATAAGCTGTTGCCCCTGGAGATTGCTTGCAAGTTCAAGACATCGATCTGGTGTTGACCTCGCATGCAACGATGTCAGCCGTGTTTTCTCGGGCATGTTTGACAAAACCGGTATCGAAGCAAGATATCTAAGCCAACCAGGTGACGCTTTCAAGGCAACAGAGTTGTAAAACGTCACAGTCTAGACGGTCGATCTGCCCAAGGGGAGATTGCTGGGCGACGGTTAGGATGCTCGTAACTCATGGGAGCCGTTTTCAATCACCATCCCAAGCATCGTGGAGACAGCCAAAAGCAAGTTCAATCTGTTTCAATATATATCCAAGCCTTCTGACCACACATAGCGTTGGGCGCCGACCTCCCGAGTCGATTTAAGACCGCTTGGAGGAAAGGTTCGAAAAGGAAGTCAGAGAACAAGGGTCATTATTCAGATCTTTCACCGTTACTGGCTAGGATCCTAGATGAACCACGACCGGCCTTGTCTACAATATTCTAGCGGCAATGATTTTCGAGGTTGATGTTTTAATGTTATGATCTTAAGCAGCTAGATGTAGGAAACATGAGGCGAGATTTTGTGCTCTATCAGTATATGTCTTGTGGTATCTTCCTGTTGCATTCATTACCAATCGATTTGCCTCTGCCTATTCCATGTGTTCGCCAAACTAAAGCAATATCATCATACACAGCGGTCTGATGCTGCATTGAAGGCATTACTCGACGGCGCAACCTTGCTGAAGCTGTTTATCGAAGGACCAGTGGTTGTACTAGATGAACCCTAATTCTCCTAGTGTAAAGAGAGAGGGTTCTGGGGGTACAGACAGGCTTATCAACAAATAAATCGAATTCAAATGAATTCAAATAAATCCAAATCAAATCAAATCAAATCGAGGAAAAACTTATCCAAATCAAATCAAATCAAATCACAGGGGCCGAATTGATTTGGATATTTGGATTCTTTTGGATAAAATATTGGCCAATCACCGCTTGTCACTCTAGTACGTGTTGACCCACTTTTGGCTAACGCGGCTTATGTCAGACAATTTGGCCCCGTACAGGAGAGAAGGACCACGATTGAGCAAAGCCGTAACCAATACGAGCGAGGAGGGAGGAAGCGGAAAGATTGCACTAATCTTTAAGTGAGAATTATCTGAGGAACAAGAACTGAATGAGCGGATGCACGCAATGGTTCAAGTCTTTATACACAAATGAAAGCTTCTAACTGCTAGGCAGCTGCTGTTGCGGATAGCAATATCGCAGTTTCTGTGAACTAACATTCCGGGTAGGCTTGATGTGCGACAAGCAGGTCGATACATCTCCTCGTAGGAGAAAAGTGGGGCTATCCAAATAATCAAATCGATCCAAATCGATCCAAATCAAATCAAATCAAATCAAATCGAGTCTTTTTGTATCCAAATCAAATCAAATCGGAGGCTCAATTTGATTTGATTTATTTGTTGACAAGCCTGGGTACAGTGTCTGCGACTAATGACCGTAACCCCTCACTAGCAATGAGACGATTCCGGCAATTCGTCTCAAAATACCTCGCCCTCAGCGCCGCTCTTGAGAAATATTTGACGATCTCATGCAAGAGATGGCATCATATCGACGTTTAGGCGCTGACTCTTGCTCCTAGACGCCTCCCTATGTTGTCTGCTTACCACTGTCTATTGGCATTATCGTACACATTGTTTCGATAATTGAGGAGAGTCGAAAACGCCCCCGTAACCGTTTCAAGGATTCCGTCTTCTTCTTCCCATTTCTTCGCCCGGCTTGTTCGTGTCTATCGACCGGAAGCTTTGCCAGTACCGGTATTGTTACTACCCGTTGACATTGTGGGGCCAGCCGCCTAGACGAGGTTGGGACGAGGTTGGTAGGCGGCTGGCCCCACAATGTCAACGGGTAATGATTTCGTCAATTGACCACAAGGTTTTCCCCGTGCATCCGAAGAGTAACCACAAATGTGTAGCACTCCCGGTTCTCACGCGGTCGCAGTGGAGCCGACCCGACTCTGTGGGGATACCGAGCCTCGGCACGGAGACTCCGGATCATCTCAATGCTTTGGGTTTAGTCAAACGCTCAGTAGCCCCACAGGACTTATCACGGATTTTAGCTCAGTGGACATTGGAAACCAGTTGATGATTGAGACATAATTAAGAGGTTGATTCGCAGCTTCGTCTTTCTTCAGTTACTTGTGTATCTAAAGTCACCAGAAGCTTATCAGAACATTCTTACTAAGACGCTACCATGCCTCTTCGCATTGCAAATGTCGATGTGGTGCTGAGCTCGACGATCACTCCTGGGGACAAGGGCAGTCTGCCATATGCCCCTTTCAACCCTTCAACCAAGGAGATTTCCAAGGGTCACCGCCTCAGTCCCGAGCACAAGGCATTTGAGGTGGATACGATCTTTGAGAAAGACATCACCTTGCCCATGCGCGATGGTGTCAAGTTGTACGCCGACGTTTTCCGCCCTAAGACTAGTGAGAAGGTCCCTGCGATCTTGGTCTGGAGTCCTTACGGCAAGACAGGCAATGGTGAGTTTCCATCTATCAGGCCTAACCCTGTTATTTCGTCCCCTCACGAGGCAGCTTACTAACGTGAACATTGACAGGCCCCAACTCACTTGACATGCTCCCTGGACGGTTTGGTGTTCCGCAAAGTCGAGTCAGTGGTTATGAAAAGTTTGAAGGTTTGGATCCCGCCCTCTGGCCCGCTAGAGGTTATGCCATTATCAACGCAGACCTAAGAGGCTCTTGGGATTCCGAAGGCATTGTTCCGTAAGTGCCTACAATCATTGCTGGGGGAAGAGAAGAGCTTTCACTCGTCCCACTCAGCATAAAAAATGGCACACAAGACTAACCCAAGATAGGTGGCTTGGGGTCCAAGATGGCAAAGATGGCTACGATGCTATCGAGCATATCGCCAAGCTCGACTGGTGCTCTGGCAAAGTTGCCCTCGCCGGCAACAGTTGGCTTGCCATGGTCCAATGGTACATCGCCGCTCAGCAGCCTCCATCGCTCGCTGCCATTGCTCCCTGGGAGGGCGCTGCTGACTTCTACCGGGATACACTCTGCCGTGGCGGTGTCCCATACCCATACGACAGCATGTGGGGGTTCCTCCAAAACGGCATGGTTGGCCGGAACGGCAGTGAGGCCGCTGTTAATATGTTGGAGAAATACCCGCTGTTTAACGATTACTGGGAGGACAAGCGATCCAAGCTTGAGGACATCAATGTCCCGGCTTATATACTCGCCAGCTACTCCAGTGCCCTCCACACAACCGGCTCCATCCGTGCCTACCACACGTTGGCTTCCAAGGATAAGTGGTGAGTCTCACATGCTATGTTGCGTATTGCTATAGCAGCTATATCCCATCCCGCTTGGATGATCAGCTTGCTAACCTTGATAGGCTGCGAATCCACCCCAAGCAAGAGTGGTCAGACTTGTATGACCCGGCAAACATCGACGATTTGACGAAGTTCTTTGACTACTATCTGAGGGGAAAGAAGAATGACTGGCAAAGCACTCCCAGAGTTCGGGTTTCGCTTCTCGGATTCAACAAGGTAAGTCTCGTCGAAGTAGCCTTCTATCTCAACGTCCCAATGCAGCTGACCCTACATGCCACAGCCTCCCGTTGTCCATCTTCCTCTCGAGTCTTTCCCTCTTCCGCAAACGAAACACACCAAGCTCTACCTCGCTTCCGGCGAGAAGCTCGAGCTAAACCCAGTGAGCCAGGTTGGGTCTGCTTCGTACGATGCCGAGTTTGTGCCCAAGGGGCCACTTGCCGGCGGCGAAGAACTCATCTTCAGACACAGGTTGACCAAGAAGACGTGGCTACTCGGATATTCCTGGCTTGTCCTAAACATTGCAAACGAAAGTGAAGACGAGATTGATGTCTTTGTACAGCTTGGAAAGGCCGACGCATCTGGAAAGTCACTGGTGAACATGAACGTCCCGCTAGACGAGCAGATACCCCCGCTGAAGGATCATTCCGAGGCTGCCGACTCGTGCTTTCTGAAGTACCTAGGGCCTACTGGAACTCTGAGAGGTAGCCATGCCGTGAGCAAGGTGGCTCCCGAGCCTGGCAAGTTCACTGGGGACTGGCCTGAGTATACCAACACTACCAGAAAAGCGATTCCTGCTGGCACTATCACCAAGCTTGAAGTTCCTATTTGGCCTACCGGAATTATCTTTGATGAGGGTGAACACCTGACTCTCAAGGTATCTGGCCATTACATGAGCTACATGGAGTTTCCTTCTATGTTTGGCGCCACGCACAAGAACAAGGGTCGCCATACCGTTAGCTTTGGGGCCAAGTTTGATAGCCATCTGGTGGTTCCGTTGTTGGATCCTGTGACCAACTGATAAGTATCCAAGAGATTGATGCGGAAACGCATGCAATGTGGGCAATTGCACCTTGAGGCCTATAAAGCTAGCAAGCTGTAATCGTTCAACCACGGTTATAGCAAGACCTTTTGACTTAATGGGCTAGGATTTAGTCTTTTCGCATCAGAGATATATCATTACGAGATAGATAACATGAAACTCTTTGCTGCGAGTTGAATCCCACAAGTATCATTTCACGTTCCACTACTAGGCTGTGGGCACCACGCAGAATTGCTCTAGGAATAACCCTGGAGGACTGTCCTATGCTTATACATAACTCATGGGCAACGGAGGGTGTGTTCTCTTGTCTTGTTCCGTTGTCCTGACAGCTGTTCTGTCCAGGTTGCGAGGCCTTCCCGCAGACCACCCCTACATTCGCAACGAGATGGACGGCATCAACATGCAACTGGAGGAAGAGAAAGCGCTTGCCACAAACAACTCTGGACTCACGCTTGCCAAGGAAGCTTTTACCGTCAGGTCCTACCTTCGCCGCTCTATTCTCTACATTACCCTGATGATGTGGGCAACCTGACCGGAACGATGTATGTATCTACCAGAACTCTAGCAATGAGACCCAAGACCGAGTCAAATGGCTACATCAGCTTGATCAACATTACTCAAATAGGACAATTCTGTGTGAGTTTGGTACGAGGTTATCTCATTCTGTGTCTGGTCATAAAGTCTTTAAACTTAAATCTTAGATTAAAGCAACTACTTGACTGAAACTCGAAATTCTAGAAACTCTTTCCCAATATACCCTCTAGCGCAATCTTTAACTGTTCGGCATGACCATTATCGGACCTCCCGCCTCTCCAAGCAATGAAACCATCAGGCCGTACAAGCATTGCTTCACCGACTTTGAGACGACACTTCCTTTCAACAGCCCCCTCTGAATCTCTGTATGGACTAGACATCGCGTTCAGAGCATGTACATCCAGCTCGATAGGACTTTGGCTAGCGGCTCGGATCCAGGGTGATTCCGGCTCGATAGTGATGAGCACGAAATTCTTCTTCACGAGATCAATCGTCGAGATGCGTTTATGGGGACTCGCAGTCTCTTCAAGAAAGACATGCGGAAACCTGGACCCTGGGACTGCTGTGGGCTGCGCCGGATCGTCGTAAAGCTGCTTCGGAACTTTGTAATGTTCTTCTGGGAGAAAGGCGCCCTGAGGGTATCTGTATCCTAGTTCTATGGCGACATCAGGAGCTTCCGGGGCGGGTGGTTGCTGGACCACAACGCGGTTTTGGAACCGACTGTGGGCTTGCAAGACCGTAAACTCGTCTATCGGCTTCCTCTCGCTGTTGTAAGTCTCCAGCAGGGAATGCGACGCCTTGCCGGACAAGACGTACGCGAGCTTCCATGCGATATTGTGAGCGTCCTATACACAACTATGTCAGTCTTAGTCCAGAGGCGTTTGGATATCAAGCCGGCGGCATACCGCAATTCCAGTGTTTCCTCCCAAGCCTCCAGTTGGTGGCATGATATGAGCAGCATCTCCAGCCAGGAAGACACGGCCGCCTTTACTGGCAAACTTGCCAGCCGTATATGCCGCCATTGTCCAGTAGTTCATGGTCTGGATGTCAAGAGACAACTGGTCTGGGGTGAGGCCAGAACACGCATAGAAGTATTCCCTGGCCTCTTCCGATGTGACGGAACCAGGTGCAAAATCGGCCTTGGATCCTACGTTATTGACCATGAGGAGTCCCTCCTTTCCTTCGTTTTCAAGGCGAAAGCCGCCACCAATCTTTTCGTTTGCAACATAGATAACGCCATGAACCATTCTCTTGCCAATGAAAGGGCTCAGGTCAGACTTGAAGCTGACGCTAACGCTGTTCCTGAGAATACCTGGTCCATCCCAAGAGATACCCTCTTTCTGGCGGGTTGGGCTCCGGTTTCCATCGCAGGCGACCACATAGCACGCTTTGTGCTTTTTGATCTCTCCTGAATCGAGAGTCTTGACCACAACAATGACTCCGTCCTCCACTTCTTCGTAAAGGAGCACTTCGTGTCCGTGGAGCTGTACGCTGTCGTACTGGTCCGAGTGGGCGCCCAGGATGGGTTCAAACATGCGTTGCGAGATCCATACCCAGCTAGAAGGGGTGATATCCTTGATTTTCTCGGGGTCATGCTCTTGGAGATGCTTCAAGACTTTGCCGCCGACGAGTTTCTCGACCAGGAGCATGCCAGCGTTGAGATCGAACTCACTCGCACTCTGCTCCAAAGTAAACTCCTCGAGTCCCAGTTGACGGAGGATTTCGCTCGTCCTGAAGTTCAAGCCAGCCGCTCGAGGATGGGTACCTGCAGCGGCATGGCGATCAAATGACATTGACTTAACACTAGCAAATAGTTAATGGTGTTGTCACATTGTTGAGTGGCTTAGGATTTTCATACCCATGATAACCAAGTAGCAGACCAAGGGTTTTACCAACCATGCTCGAACCGATGATGATGACGGGCCATTCTTCCTTTTCGAGTGGAATGTTGGAATGATCTATCTCAGTGAACTTGTCCCTCTTCAAGTTGGAGGATGAAAAAGTTTCATCTACTTGACGTGTCGTGTCCGTCATCGTGACAGTTGGTGTCTTGATTGGAGTCTTGACTTTTGAAGTAGTGCACGATAGTGGTAGTCGCAAGAAAACTGTTATAGAAACTGAACGATATATAATTCGGACATTGGGGATGTCACTGACCGGCTCACTACAGCCATGTTCGTAGCACGGTTCAGGCGCTCAGCTAAGCAAGCCGGTGGTCAAGATCTGGAACGACATCTCCACATGTCAGCACCAGCGCCATCTCCACAGGATCGCCTGACAATGGGAGAGATCCGGTGGGGTAATTACCGACACTCCGATGTGATGACTCGATGACTTCGGCTTTGCTGGCGGCGCATTCCGAAGCAGCTAGCTTAATGGGTACTAGTGGAGTGGTGTGGGCCTTGCATGTGTCAGAACAGTCTGCCAGAGGGGCTTCGCTCGCGGAGGGAAGCGCTTGGAAGCCTCTCAGAATTTGTTTGCTAGGTATGGCATTCTCAATGGGGTCGTTGTGCCATTCCCTTGAGTCGCAACTCAGCCAAGTGTTCACTCAAGGTTTGCAGACAAGGTTTTCAATAAGTAATTCTATGGATATTACCAGAATAATCACGTAGCGCTTCCTTATTTGTTTTAGAATCTCCCTGTGCGCTTTAGCATTGTTGAGATTGGGGGTTCACTTTGCTTCAAGCTGTCTCCGTATGACGATCAAGTTTATCCTTCTACCATTGCCTTAATACATCGATAAGTCACAGAGACGACCTCGAGGCGCCTGCTTTCTCAGCTACGCCGTTGGTACTGAACTTCTCAACGGAAAGGTCATATGAAGTCCTACTCCTTCTGAATTGCTGCCTTTCACGGTCTTCCACACATCGACTACCAAGTGTTGGGATGTTGCTTTAGCTAATAGAGCCTGGACAATTGGATACCATTGCCCCCGTTTCCCTGTATGCTGCTCTGCTTCAAGCTTTGGTCTCATTCGCCAGGAGCTGCTGCGCATCACGAACAACGTATGAGTCCCAAGCGTATTCAAACATGCTCTTCGGAAGCTGCGCGTCAGGAACAAACTTGCGGAGGTCATCCATCATCTCTCCTCGCCTCTCATCATTGATCTTTGACATGAACATAACGGTTACTGCTCGGCCATACCGGAGCTTGTTAAAGTGCGCGAGTCTCCTCGGTATTTGATCTACAGTTGTATCGGCAGGGAACAGAGCTCCAAGAGCTGCGCCGTCCTCCAGGGACTGTGCACCACCTTGACCTTGGTCTATTGCTGTTAGAGCACATTACACTCTTGGTAAACGAGGACTTACGAGGAAGCATGGGATGAGCTGCATCACCTACTAAGACAGTCCTGCCCCTATAGAACTTCTCGGGGGGATCTCTTGTAGCTAAGCTCCAGAGCTTCAAGTCTTCGGCAAGACTGCACATTTCGATGATGTCGGGGGAAAACTCGCTGTAAGTGTTGAGCAAGTCTTCTATCTTGCCTCCAGCAAGCCATGAGGATTCGGATTCAAGGCTGGAATCCTCAGCTGGATGCATGGCGACGATGTTGAGCAGTTTGCCGCGCCGACAAGGATAAATAACTAGACGACGGTCATATGTAACAAAAACGTGCTGGCAGTCGATACCAAGGTTCGCAAATAAGCGTCTCGTGAGCGGATTGGCCTGAATCTTGTCCATAGGGACCAAGAATCGGAATGTGTTTTGCCCTGTGCTCTTGCGTTCAGGCGTCTTTTGGGTCACCGCGGCGACGACTTTTGACTGCAACCTGGTTTAGCATGCATGTTACGTAGCTGTAACAGTCTTACTACTTACATGCACGCCGTCTGCTCCGACGAGTAGATCAGCTCGGTGTTTGGTCCCGTCCTCAAGAACAATCTCTGCGGCTTCCGCATCCTTGAGCAAAGTCGCACCGTTAGCCACATGATACGCACAAAGTGGCGATGACGATGAGAATAATACTGGAAAGGAGAATAAAAAGGCGCAGACAGTGACTCACCGCGGACATGACACGGCTGGAAAGACGGATCTTCAGATTGTCTCCATACGTCTCGTCAGTGGCTAGCTTCCTCAGAGTGTTGTGTAAGTCGACGCGATGCGAGAGAAGCCATTCATCTCGAGTATTGAGCTTCTCATGGAGTGCCTTGGTGCTCTAAGGAGAAGAACAAAAGTCAGTAGATGATTCATGTAGCCTCGGACTTGATGGGTGCTTACCGCAGGGATAAACATGAGCTTCCCTGTCTTGTCGTAGACCTTGATTGCATTGCAAAGGGTGGCTTGTAGATCTTCAAAGTCGCAATCCCAGTGTTTGAGAACTCTGGTGGCGTTGGGAGGAATATGGATTGCAGCGCCAACTTCGTTCAGGAACGAGGATTGTTCGAATACCTTGATGCGTTGGCTTTGTCACCCCTCCATCAAGAAACAATGGTCTACATACCTCAACCTTGTGGCCAGCACGAGTCAAAGCAATGGCACAGCCAAGACCCCCGAGACCAGCACCAACGATGATGATTTTCAGAGGCATCTTGAGCACTAGCTTGGTGGGTTGTTGGGCGGAATAGATATCCTTGGCACCTCTATGAGATCTGTGGCGAAAGTGAGAATGACTTCAGTTTTGAGGAGCGTCGAACAAGCAGGGGACAGGCACACGATATAAGTTGGTATCAGGCGTCGAATGTGTACGATACAACCATATACCGTGCACGTCATTGTGAGCCATTCCCGCAAGAAACCCAAGCGTAGCACCTCAGTGTCTCGGCCACTTGGCCTCATTAGCATTCAGTCACATGCCCTAACCTCAAAGCCGACCGACAGACATCACGAGAGCAAACATTGGTTCGGCCCCACCGGCTGGCTAACTATCCACGCCAATCCATCTCGGGCTTCTCCACACAGTCAAGGTCTCGCCGCCCCCCCCCCCGAGCCGGCCGCGTGCCGCTTGACCACTACAACAGTGGATCACAGTAATATGGGGCTTTCCGGGGCCGTCTCTATTGCGTGTATTTCCTTGGCTATTTGACGCCATCATTCGTGCCTTCTGGCAATGTCCCAGAGCATATTACTTTTCATCTACTCCTGTTGACTACCTAGCTCACACCTTCGCCCCAATAACTCAAAATGGTTACCCATGAACATGTTCGCACTATCTTTGACTCTGTCGCCTCGGGCGACATGGTATCCTTCTGGCCCCACGTGGATCCCAACGTGGACTGGACGGTGAAGGGTAAGGGCGGATATTGACAGGCGAGGGACATGGCATTAAGACCAATCAGCTGACATGAGCGCTCACAGGCACGTTCTGTAAGATATCCGGTCGTTACAAGTCTGCCGCTGCGTTTCAGGAGGGGACAAAACCCCTTTCTTCAACTTGGGCTGGGCCTTTGCATCTGGTTGTGCAGAACATCATTGTCGATGGCAACCAAGCCGCCGTAGAGCTGAAGGCGGTCAACACCAAGACGAAGGACGGAGAGCCATTCCCCAACGAATACTCTTGGATTCTCGGCTTCAACGATGAGGGCAAGATCATTACAGTCCGAGCGTACATGGACACGTAAGGCATCAGCGTCTGTAAGCTATACTATGTTTTACTAACCAAATTCTACAGGGACCTTGTTACCCGCGTCATTGAGAGGAACTCGTAGTAGAGAACGCCTGATGGGTTAGAATGATGGTAAGGTCACACATAAAGTTCCCACCTCGCAGGGTTGGCATACAAATCTATAGACAGTGAATGAAGGCGTGGGTACCAATATACATCCTGTCTACACATCGCACTTTGAGCTACCGCCACAGTAGTGATTAAAAGCCCGAGCCACTTAAGAAAATCTGCCTCACATGGCGGCTTCAAAACCAGATAGTGTGTGTTCGAAGCAGAACAAGATCATGAACCGCACACACGGGCTAGCTGTTGAAAGCTTCCGTTCGTTTTGCCCGTATATGGCACATATGGCTTAGTGATGCTAGTTCCAGGGTTCAAGTAATCTTTTGCCTTCTTCGTCAGAATGACCTTTGAACTGCATGCCTCAAAATGTGTGTAGGGGATCAATATGCTCCATGTCTTTTCCCCAGCATCCTGTGAGCCAAGATGTCTAACCTAGGGCATACTTCACACAATGCAATCGTTTAAAACTCGGTAGACACTCATAATTGCTTCAAAGGTCTGTACATCTCGATCAATACTATCAAACCTCTTCATCAATCACGAGGAAGATATTTCTCTGGCACACCCTCTTCGCTCACATCGACGCCATCCACAGTCTTTTTCTGAGACGGGAAAAGGACGAAAAGCACACGTACGTGTTTATCGGTCAGATTATTCCACTGATGGATAGTCTAATACGGTTGGTTTCGTCAGCATATCGGCATTGGAGAAGGGCGCTTCTCTATGCAGCGCTTACACCTTGTTGAACGACGACGTCGCCTGCACGAACAATTGTTCGTGAGCCGTCCTGAAGAACCAACTCCAGCTCGCCATCAAACACGATGCCGTAGTCGAGTGATGCAGTTCCGTGGTTGTGCCCCTGCGAGTTTGGAGGGAAATCCACAGCCCGAATCAGCGAGCCACGGGTGTAAATGACCGCGTCAGATCCCGTCGGATCTTGGTTGACGAGCTCAGCCGGATATTGGTTATTCTGCCAGACGGTAACGGCATCGCTAGCGAAGGCAGGAAAGGGCTGGAGCTCATCATCGATGAGGACCGCGGAGTTGGTGCCTTTGTGGTGAGTAACCACCCGGCGCAGAGGAGATTGAGAAGTGAGACCCATTACTGTCGATGTATCTTGGTATTTAGGTATTCACTTGCTTGTCTATGAGTCAATAAGGGCCTTTACTTAAGTATTGATCCTGATTAGAGGCGTCGATCCGAGAGTTACGATGACGGTGTGTTGTGATGAGTGGGAGACAAAGACTAGCTCCTTGGCCGTTCGGCTTGTCCACACGGCTCCACAGACATGAACGCAATGTGTCACTGACGGTAGCTACCTGGAGCCTTTACTCGTCGAGAAACTTCGAGACCGTACAATCGGCGGGATTGGTAACACAATGCGGAGCCCCGTACATGGAGTTCGCTTAGTTCGTTCCCTCTCCGAGACCTCCGGCTAGACACCAGCTAACATCAAGAATCTATCTACCAGCCTAGGCAATTGTTCTTCCTTGGGCCGTGTTTAATCTGGGCACTTCATTCTACGGTTCAAGTTCTCATTAATTTATGGGCCAAACACGCAACAAGCCTGTTCGCCTACCTTGTAACATCAGAAGCGCAAATCCTGATCTGCCAAGCGACCTTATGGTAGATTGCGCGGTGATGCTGAGACCATCAAAGGACTTCACTCTTGTATTGAGACGGCCGTTACTGCGACTTCTACCGGGATGAGTTTGATAGATTATAGATTACATTGTAACTGGTGATGATCCCATTTGGACCTAGGGAATAACAACTTTCGTCGCTTGCAACTATCGTATTCCTACTTGCCAAATAGCTGGAGAAATAAGCATTTTTCTAATGTATCTCGCGAAAGTATTACACATACATCTTTGACTTCTACCATTATGCTTTCAATATTGCAACAACTGCGCTCGATCCTGGCCAATACAATACGATCCTGTCTCATCTTCAAGCTACGGCAGTTCGTCATGTGCGCTGGAAGAAAACATGACTTGCACGGTAAACACCCACAGAGACTCCTGAGATGGCGACGAGGCTCAATGCCAAGCCAAGAATCAAGCCGCGTTCAAAATAACTGAGACTTCCTCCCTTGGGCTGCTTGATTTTCCCCAGACGCAGCGTATGCGACATCAAAGGCCAGAACGACTTTGGGTCGATCTTGACCGACCTAGCAGGCTTGAGGGAGTCCTGAATAACGGGCTTATTGACTGAAAAGTCTTCCCTCGAGTACAGAATGCGATTGGAGACGGAAACCGAGTTGGGTGCAACAGCAACTGTTGTTCCAAGACGTAGTTAGTGATGGCTCTTGAGATCATTCAGGTGTTGATGCATACCGAGCGACCATGGGGGAATAGCATTGATAAATACTTGGACAGTCTTGCTGAATGCTGCGACGTAGAAAGATGGCTTGGATTCTCCAAAGACGTAGGTTGCCTGCGAGGGCATCTTATCATTCCTGTGACGTAGGGATTAGTTGACAGCTCTGTTATCTGGGATGCACTTCGCCGTGGCACTCTTACAGCTTGCTTAGTATGTCTATGCCGTGATCGAGGCTTCGAGTAGGGATCAGCAAGATACCGCTGTGGCAATCGGCGATGGATCGAGCAACTGCGCGGATACTTTCTGCGGTGATGGGACTAGCATGACAGAGCAGTAGGTTAGTATCAGAATCTTGTGACGTTTGACGATCCACATACTCGGAACTTTTCAGTCCCACCACTGAGGAAAGATAATTGGACGTGCCATTGGCGGTCTTCTTGGACAGAGAGGGAAACGTGGACTTGAGCTGCTTATACAAGGCCTGGGTCTTTTTGTTGTCGTCATCATACTGTAGGGGCTCAATGGAGCTTGACCCAGCGCTAAGTAAAAGCCCCTCTAGGTCGTTGATGATTGTTTCATCGACAAAGCATAGCCTGGGGAGCCTCAAGGGATGATGTCGCGGACTAGCGAGGACAGAGTTGTGGAGATGGCTTGCTGCAGTCTTGAGGTCCCGGACGCTACGGTCGACAAAGACGGTGCAAACCCCAGATGGCGGCGAGAGGATGCGCACCAGTGGGTTCGTCTGGGAGAGAAGCTTGGTTGTGCTGGCGCGCTCGTGCAAGTTCTGGAGCACTGCGACACCGAACAACTTCAGACCAAGTTGCTGACGGGTGTCGGCAGAGTCGTTGTCGGTGAGATCGACGGCTTCAACGTCCACGCTCTCCCTAAGGATCTTTCGTAACAAGTCATTGACGGCTGGAACAGATGAATGCGCCAACGCAACAACAGCGCTTCCAGCCGCCACAGCCGCTGCCAACGGGATGAGTGTACTGGCAACCGGTGCATGGGGGGCGGGATCAATGAGTGTTGGTCCCAGAGGCACCAGGTTGTCCACTGAACTGGCTCCTTGTTTGATCGATCGCTCGTTGGCTAGGCTGGCTGGGAAGTTGAGGCCATCGTAAAGGTGTTTGATCGTGTCAAGTGTCAATTGGAGTTCTTCCGCCGCGCTCTCGTCGGTAGTTTGTAGGTCTGCCATCGTGTCAGTTATGTTTCCATCTGATTAATCAACACCCAATTGAGTCAATCTTGCCTTGATTGAGAGCTCTGATTAAGTTACTCGAGGATTTCTTGACACTGCCATGGAGGGCAGCCAGTTCCTTTTGCCGTTGCAACACGTTCTCCAGCCGACCTTCGGTCCATGCCGCGCTGACGGTGCGATATACGTTGGATGCAGAACTCATAATAGGTCAAGCTCAGTAATCATCTCTAAAGACAATTGTGTCACGCTTCATACTTCAGGACAGCTCTTGGTAGGTTTTTGATATGCATTTTGTTTGGTGCATTCGCATTCTACGAGCGACCGAGCTTCCGCGAGGAACAATCTTCGGCTCGGCTCCACAGTGGTGGGCCGACAGACCTGAAGATAAAGCGTTTGGATCCACATGGGTATTTGCGTCGTCAGACTTTGCGGATGCTTCGGGGTTTTGCTGGAATAAAACAGCATCTTCCTGGGCTGGGTACTCGGGGTGCGCGGTATCGTCTCATTGAGGTGCAAATTAGTAATTCATCGGCCAACATGGGAAGTATACCAGCACAGAACGGTGAGCGAATCCGGGATCCCTCGAGCTGGACAGGACAGTTTGTCGAACTTTGGGTGCTAATTATGTTCTTTTAGCACCAACACCGGTGTTTCTCTTAGCTCATGGCTCGACTATGATGCTGGGAGAAGAGTCGGAACCGGCAAAGATATGGGAAGGCATTGGCAATGAAGCCTTGCGTCGAGGCGTCAAGAGAATTGTCATGATGGTTTGTTTGAATCCACTTCTCTGTCTACGTCTTCAGGTGTAGATTTGACTAACCATGTTGTATTTTCACACAGGGAGCTCACTGGGATGCCCCAAACGACACAGTTGAAGTCAGCATGAACCCTAACGCGCAGAAAGACCCCGTCGGCAGTGTGACTGAAGCCCGCTATATGCCATACAAGA
This sequence comes from Dactylonectria macrodidyma, assembly GCA_020744425.1. NCBI lineage: Eukaryota > Fungi > Ascomycota > Sordariomycetes > Hypocreales > Nectriaceae > Dactylonectria > Dactylonectria macrodidyma. The sequence continues at coordinate 124,465 of JAGMUV010000047.1, read as the reverse complement.
TGGTGCCAGATCTCGAAGGGGGCCAGCGTGTCATCAACATGCTTCAAGCAGCCGGCATCAATGCGCGGGCTAACCGCAAGTTTGACTGGATCCACGACACCTTTCTCATCATCATTCGCATGTTTCCAAACTGTGCTCCTCTGCCTACGACTATTGTCTCCATGAATGCCCGATACGATCCGCACATGCATCTCAAAATTGGAGCGGCATTACGTCCCCTACGATACGAAGACACACTCATTATCGGAAGCGGAGGCTCAGTCCATAACCTCTATCGCAATCATTGGCAGTGGATGATTCGCTTTAAGGATAACTTCGCCCAACCTGTTCCTCCAGGTGACTTTGCCTTGGAGTTTCGACAAGCTGTCGAGGACACTGTCACGAATAACACTGGTCCTGCTCTGCGGCGAGCAGTTACCAAACTCATGAAGCACCCTCGATATAAGGAGGCTCATGGAACTGACGATCACTTCATGGCTACCATGTTTGCCGCCGGTGCTGCTGGAGATGAAGATGATGTTGGCCCTAATACCTTTCTAGGAGAGTGCTGGGAGTTGGTGAATATGTGTAACAGTCAGTACCAGCTGGGTTCTTGGAATTAGATTTCACTAGGGCCAGCACGTTTGCGTTAAAGATTGGTGTCTCGCACTAGATGTCCGCCTGTCATAGCAATAGAACTGAAAGCACATGTTGTATTTGCGTAGAACATTAGCTTAGTAAGTGCAGAAATAAATCACTTCTTTAATGTCCAAACAAGAATCACTTCCTTTAATACCATATTGACGTTCTAGGCTACCAGGCATGGCTCCTTACGTGCTACACGTGTACTATGAACAGTTCTACATCGACCAAACATCACAGTCGGCATCACCCAGCGCTTAGGCAGATCTTCAGGAACAATGTGCATTTAACTACCTGCAACAGATGATCCGTTGAGACTCGACCTAAAAGTACAGGTAGTTCATGTGGACCAACTCACTTACGTTGCTTAACATTCATGTCACAGAAGTGGAAAGGTTGGTTGATTTCAAGCACTTTGGATCTGATACTAACGATCATTACTCTACACAAAGAAGAACACGCATGCCGAGTCGGCTCACGGCCCCCATGCCTGAGCCATCTCTACCACTCTCCACCGACTTTCGAAAGACCAACATCCGTGACTTTACCCGCAGTGGCTCTCCATAATTGCGCCCAGTTCTGGGCAAAGTTAGTAGCCGGTTTCATTGAGTGACCTCAGGGTGACGTCGGGGAATATGACCTACCGCCATGATACAGCATCCCGAAACCATAATCGCACCAACATAAGTGAACAGGGGCGATTGGCGCCTTTCCTCCCAGTCAAGGTCCCGATTCACTGGTCGATAATCTGGTACGTTTCTATGATAGCCGGGCCACCACTGAGGATTGGAAACGGGATATGGAACTGGAGGATGAGGAGCCAAGGTGGCATCGAAATCAGCAGGCTGGGCCTCGCGTGGAATGTTACCAGCGACGATGACGATGCCAGGCTCTCCATTTCGTTGACGGGTTGAGGGCGACGACGAGTGATGGATATCGTATTCCGCCAACATCTCTGATGTAGATGCTTCTAGTCGGAGTTGGCTAGCCTGGCGAGGGCTCGCCGTCGTCGTAGTTTTAGTTGACATGTTGGTTCGACTGAAGTGAGATGTGAAAGGTAAGTGGATGTTGGTAATGCCAGAAAGACTTGAAGGTGAAATTGAGGTTCTAGCTAGTCATTTCACCTTCACCGTCTAGAAGATTCGCCATCTGCAAAAATATGGCGAGCTTGAGGTATGGAGATCTGCGTAGTGTTTCGGACGGCTCGGGTGGGTGTGGTCCCGAACCGATGTACGCCCTCACTGCTGTGGGGATACGCCGGAGCGGGCCAAGCCATGCCAAAGTAAACATGGAAGTTGAGACATAAGAGTATCTCATTAAGCAGTTAAAAATGACATTGAAGCTCATTTCATCTGGCCTTACTCTGACGTCAGTGATATCATTTGTTTTAAAGATAACAATGGCGGAAAATAAATTTCTTGCGGTTGACAGGGATAGCTTTCCCTACATTTTTCTAAAAAATGTCGATATCCCACTCAAGACACACGAAAAGGGGACGCTCCGATGCAATGTCTTCTTACCAAAGGACGCTGCCCCGTATGGAAGCAAGAAGTATCCGGTTGTCGCCACGTATGGGCCATGTAAGTGGAAGAAAGGACACGCATTGAAGCGTTATTCTGATTCACTGACTCTCCTTGAACAGATGGCAAGGATGTCCCATATGGGGTCTTCTACAAGAAAAGTTGGGAGCAGGTGAACCCAGAGATGAAGTCTGCGCATTCAGCTTGGGAGACACCTGACCCGGCCTTCTGGACTAGTAAGGGCTACATTGTTGTGAGGACCGACGAGAGAGGCGCTGGCCAAAGTCCCGGTCTACTTGATACCATGTCCCGTGGTACTAGCGAGGCATTCTTTGATGTGATTGAGTGGGCTGCCGAGCAGGAGTGGTCTTCAGGCAAGGTTGGCCTCCTTGGCATCAGCTACTACGCTGGCACTCAGTGGCGGGTCGCGGCTCGTAAGCCTAAGGGATTAGCCGCTATTATTCCCTGGGAGGGAATGAGTGACTATTATCGCGATAGAGTGCGTCATGGAGGCATTCTGTCAGATCGGTTCATCAGTAAGTCTGCTACAATACCAAGTATGCCCGCTTTTGCTAACACCTCAATCAGAATTCTGGTGGACTAACGGTGTTGGCCCTAATCAGTACGGCAAGCCAGGTCGGGCTGCTCAAAAATGGGGCGAAGATACCCTCGAGGGAGATCTAGATGAAAAGGCCCTGTTCAAGAATCGACGAGACCAGACAGTGGACACGGCAGTGCACAAGTTCCGTGACGAGGATTACTACAAGACGCGGGACTTTGACATTGGAGCTATTGAGACGCCTCTACTTAGCGTTGCTAACTGGGTAAGCATTCGGCCTTCTGTCTTGGTCACTATACTTCTTGTCTGACTATGAATCTCAGGGCGGAATTCTCCTTCACCTCCGCGGTAATGTGCTTGGTTGGATGCGTGCCAGCTCTAAGTACAAGTTCCTCCACTTCATCGTGGGGAGACACGACCTCCCATTCTACTACCCCGAGTCGGCCGAGTTGCAGCTCTCGTTCTTTAATGCCTTCCTGAAGGATAATGACGAGGACGGTTGGAAAATAGGAAACCAGCCTAGGGTCCGTCTTTGCCTGCGTAAAGGTGAAGCAGGCGTCGACGATCCGGAGCGTGAGCGAGGTTTCCCGAAACGAGACGAGCTAGACTGGCCGCTACCTGGAACTGAATACACCAAGTTCTTCCTAGCGCCAGACAGCAAGCTTGATACAAAGCCATCCGCTAAGCTAGAAAGTATTAATTACGACGCACTCAAGGGGTCAGTTTCCTCAGTCTTAAATGCTTTTATTTACATGTTACTAACATGCTTCCGTACAGCGAGCCCCTCGCCTTCAAATACACCACTCCGTCCAGTTTAGAGATCACAGGCCATATTGTCGCCCATCTGACTGTGTCGGCTTCACGCAAGTCCTCTAATGCATTGGCGCCATCAGACATTGACCTTTTTGTTACACTTCGTAAGCTGAACAACGACGGCAAGGAGGTCTTTTACACTGGCACGATGGGAGATCCCGTCCCCATCGTCAAGGGTTGGCTGCGAGTGTCTCTCCGAAAGGTGGACGCTGACAACGAGTTTCACAAAGACTTTTTACCTTATCGTAACTACTACAGTAGCGAGGTGCAGCCTGTCGAGGAGAACCAGAAGTATGAGGTTGATGTCGAGGTTTGGCCGACCAACGTTGTTCTGGAGCCGCAAGAGACTCTTGTTCTAGAGGTTGCGGGACACGACACACAAGGAGTGGGCAATTTCTCTCATGAACAAGATGATGATCGCAGTCCTAAGGTTTTCGATGGCAACAATACTCTTCATGTCGGGGGGGAGACTAGCTGGCTTACCCTTCCTGTCATCAACTCTAAGTAGAGGCATAGATTAGACGTTGGCCAACATGGATCAGTTGATATGAATACATGTCGTTTCACTAGAAGAAAGGGCTCTCATTGTAACCCAACCAGAGAACTTAGTGCCGGTTTTGTCGGACTTTGAGTTCTGTTTCACATGGGGAGAGGTGTTGGTCTGTAGCCCAGCCTTCACTTAGGAATCAGGAATTCTGCTACTCCAGCGACCCTGGCTTTGGACGCGGTGTAAAGTTGATCGCGTTAAAAGCACAATTTATTATGTTGCTTAGAAACAGCTGTTAAACAACCGTGGCCGAAGAAACAAACGCAATCACAACCTATGCATGGCTTGTTGTCAGCGTCCCGTAGGAAATGAGCATCGCAGATGCTATGAACATTTGTGCCGTTTGGACATTCCCACGATTTGCGGACTCCACCGCAATCAACCATGCACTTTTTCTTGACAACAGGAGTCAAGCAAGGATGAGAGCGAAATGCCTTATTTACAGCCGATTGCATTAACATATCGATTATTATATCTATCTCTGACTATCATTGATGTTTACTGTGTCCTAAATCTTTTTCAATATCCATGAACTGAACCTCTTCCCCGATTTCGATCTAGGGTAGGCTTCATCGGATCTTGTGGACATGCCGCTGTCGAGCCCCATTCCGTGTGGAGAAGTGGCTTTCCGTGTGGGGTAAATGCGGAGTGGTTGTGGAGTGATCTCGTGATATAAGAACGAGGTATGATTTGCTTCTGTGGAGGAGATTTAATAGGTTCAACTGTATGAGAATATCTCGCTTTCATTCCAACTCAATCTTTCTAGTTTCAGCGAAGATACCGAACTTGTCGACTCTCTGCAGGCATAAAGCGCAATGGCAGCCCTCCAATTTCTGTCAACATACAGTTTCGGTATAGGCATAGCCTTGGCTGTCTTCTACGTGAGTTCGCCTCGACCACAGGTTCAGGAAGATTAAAAGCTCTGGGGACGTCTCTATAAGTTGCTGTTTTGATTAATCATTGTAGGTCCTTAGGAAGGCGAAACTCGCCCTGTTTGGGCCGTTGTCCCATATTCCGGGTCCTGTTACAGCTCGATGGACAAATCTCATTCTCAAGTACTACACACTGGCGGGTCGCCGCATGCAATATCTGGATTCTTTATTCATTGATTATGGTTAGTTAGCTCTCGTCAAGTACCCCTTTCCCTTGGGCTAACGCGAATTTTTAAGGCCCCGTTGTCCGTGTGAGTCCGAATGAAGTTGGCATCAACAACCCCGACGATGTCAAAGTGATTCAAAAGGTGTCTGGGGGGTTCAGGAAATCTGCATGGTACGATATGACTGGTCCAGGAATGCTCGGGATGAGAGATCGTGAGAGGCACTCGCGACGGCGCCGACTTCTCGCTCATCCTCTGAGCAATTCATCCCTGCTGAGCTTTGAGCCGCTCATCCGAGCCAAGGTGGACTTGGCGATGGACCAAATGCAAAAAGAGGGCCAGAAGCTAGGATACGCCGACGTGCATAAATGGTTCAGCTTCATGGCCACTGATATTATTGGCGACCTAACCTTTGGAAGCTCCTTTAGGATGCTTGAGCAAGGAAAAGTGAGTGTGGCAAGCCTGGCCTTGGGAACATTGTTTAACTAACCAACCATTTACAGAGAAGCCAGTATGTGGAGGATCTCCAATCCGCCATGTCTACGGTTCACAAAAGGATCGAGTATTCGCCCTTCTTTGACCTTCTGTTTCTACTTCCGATCCCCCAGATCAAAGAGTTTATGGCACGGTTTGACCGTATTACCAACTACGGAAAAGAATCAATCCGTCGTCTGCAACTCGCCCAACAAGCTGGATCTCTGAACACACCGATCTTCTTTGACAAGATCATGAACCCTAAAGATAAGGAGCATGCCTTGACGGAACTCGAAATGCAAGAAGAAGCCGCAGAATTTATGGTTACTGGAACAGACACAACATCAAATACACTGACATATCTAGTTTGGTCCGTACTCAAGGACGCTGCAATAAGGGACAGGATAGAAGGCGAGGTTGCAACGTTGCCTCCAGATTTCACTGATTTGCATGTCTCCAAGCTTCCATATTTGAACTGCGTCGTGCAAGAAGCGCTGAGAATGTACGGTGCGGCTTCAGGCTCACATTCAAGAGACGTCCCTGAAGGCGGCTGGGAGGTCGGAGGATACTATGTGCCCGACACCGCTACGGTTCTCACCCAAGCATACTCTTTACACCGGCTACGGGAGGTCTTTCCCAACCCAGAAAAGTACGTTGATCTTTTGAACATTGTTTTAAGAGTGTTTGGCTAACACGACTCCCAGATTTAATCCCGATCGCTGGTTGAACCCAACTGCCGAGATGCAAGGAGCATTTATCCCCTTCGGCGGAGGACCCCGAAGTACGAGCCTTCCCTGAAGGATTTAGAAGACCAGAAAACTAACAAATAGCAGTATGCATTGGCATTCATCTTGCTTACATGGAATTGCGCTTGACATCAGCGGCCTTTTTCTGCAAATTCCATGGCGCCACGGTTCATCCATCTCTCTCGGAGGACGACATGACTTTGGAAAACTATACGTTGATTGTGCCCAAGTCACATAAATGTCTGATTAAACTGTAGACTATTAGTCTTCAATAGGAATTGCTGGACATGGTAAGATGTACCACTATTTGCAAAAATACAGCTACGAAGCCTTGAACTGTCTGTCCTGCTTAGTTGCAACGCGCCTGAATGGGTGCCATCCGACTGATGAATTTTGAATCGATCAAGGGTTTTCAACGCAGAATAGCTGTAATTAGGCACACTTAACTGGAATACCACGTGCTTGCCAAACGAGACAAAGTTGCCACCAGGCGGTCGTCAAGTAGCCTCAATTTTTAGTGCAACTCGGTATTAGTGATGACAGACCGAATGACTATCTAAATGCGTCTCGAAGCAGCCTCTTAGCACCATATCTAGTGTGTATATAGCTATCCTTCTTCCGGACCGCTGGCCCAAAAATAAAGTTGAAGCCCAAGCCGGCGATCGTGGCCCACTGAAAGATTGTCATCTGCAGGAACATCTTCTTCACGCCAACCCTCGCCGACCCTCGCCAACCAACCGGACGCAGTGTATACCAGCCCAAAGGGAATCAGATGAGTAACTTCATTCATCAAAGTCACAACCTCGAGAATGTCGTATGGATAGCTGTCAATAATATCGGACAGAATGGAGGGGGAATGAGCATCAGGCTGGTCATCTCCACGGTGTATCCTACAGCCGGCTCAATATAAGAGTCTTAGGATAGGTATACCCGAAGATAACGAGGCCTATTGCGCTGACGAGGAATGGAATAATTAAGGTGAACAAACTAACTAACTATACTTAGACATGTACTTCCCCTTAAGCCGTCCGATATAAGCCAGAACAACGCCGATAACGGGTCTAGCAATACGTAGAGCGATGATAACGCCAATTATACTAGTAGCTGCCCATTTGCCGATCTGAGAAGGACCCCAGAGGAACGGAGAAGCGCCAAATAGGGGGTTAACGGTGACCTCGATAGACGCAACCCTATTGACGTATGAGAGGGAACCCGAGATTAACATGTGGGAACTGGCTTGCCTTATAGTCACATCAAGCGCCAGCATAACGCACAGCGAGATAGAGAAATCCATGGTTCCAGGCCGCCTACCAGTGCGAGAGGCAATCGACGCGCTGTCACCAAAGTATTCTCACAATGTTATTGGTTCCACTAGAAGTATCGTCAACAAGGGCGAGGTTCCAGTCCTGTTTGTCTTGGACGATGACCCAACCGGAACACAGACCTACCACGACATCGATGTGCTTACAATGTGGGACATCGAGATCCTTCAGCAAGAGTTTGCTCTCACTCCCCAACGGCTTCTTCATCGCGACAAACTCTTGAACTCTTCCCTCAGTTGAGGCAAACAAAATGGCCGCTGAAACTGCGAGTCAAACGTTTGAGATCGTGCTACGTGGTGATTCTACACTCCGTGGACACTTACCAGAGGAGCCGAAAGCAGCAGAAGAGGCACTCTGTCGCTTTAACGGCTTGATCATGACCCTGGTATTATATTAAGGAGGCTGCTATGCGGTTGCCAATTTACACTATATTAAAGAGAACGATGAGTTGGTTCCTTCGAACTAAACCTTGTTTATCCAAGATGCTGCATTTACATATAAGAACGCCAACCTACGATAATACGCAATAGAGAAATGCGGAAAGCAGTTAAACGAGTCTAGCTTCGTCCCAGTAACCCTACAAGACGTCCGTGTAGGTGGCCCTGCCAGTGTAGCAGAGAAGCTTCTGTCGGTATAACCAGGCTCCGCCTCCATCCTCATTCTCAGCGCTGCAGCCGAGTCAGATATACATACCTTCATTGCTGGTCTCCTCGAGGCCGAAAAGATCGGTAGACAATATCCTTATCGCACAGGAGCGGCTTTTGTCCCCCCCGGCCAGGCATAACAGGCATCCCGCAGCTGACCCTCGCTGATCTCGGCGTATCAACCAAAATATTAAACACAAGACGACTACTAGGCAGCCTCATCATGGCAGGATCCTATATTCCCAAGGCTACTGTCTAATTGAAGGTCCTACGAGAAAGGCGAGGAGATAAACTTACAGTGATTGAGCCAGATTTTGCTCAGCTAATTTCATCCCAGAGGCTGCCGAAGCCATGGTCAAGGCGGCAGCACAGCAAGCATCGAGCAAAATAACTAAAGGCTGTGATGTTCTCGTCATGACTTCGAGGTTACTGATCAAAGGTCAAGATACTCTAACTTCGGCTTACCATTGGGTCTCAAGTTGCGAAAGCTTTGGTCCAATTAGTAGAGCTGATTGAGGCTAGACCACAATATTTCATCGCGAAGAGTGGCATCACATCATTAGACGCCGCCACCAAAGGATTGAAGATGAGAAGAGCAAGGGCTCTTGGGCAGGCTGCTCCAGGAGCTCCTCTTCGGCGATGTGAAGAGGAAACAAGCCGTCATCGGGTGGTACCGTATATGGTATTTCCAGGCAGTGTGGGCAGAAATCAGACACGTGCAGACGTTGCAGAGGCCTGGTCTACAGATGAGTCTGGTTAGGTGTTGCAACTACAATGCTGCGGCAAGACTTTAAGGGCTGGGATGTTTGCAGAATAAAGACGTAGCGAACCTGAAGGTATATATGATGGGCGTTACAGCGAGTGGATTGGGTTTTCGGCAGTCGTATTGAATAAAACATGTTATCGTGAAGGAGCTCCGTATGGTGAAACTCACTAAAACACCCAGAACAACAACAAAGCTTACAGGCACAAATGTAAGTGGCAAGGATACAGATCGAACTCTGTATTCACCTCTTGGACCCTCTAGCACTGGTGACTGCGTGATTTGCGAAATAATACAGCTTCTCAACACACTTAATCGACAGGCTTTGATGTTATATCTAGAGCTTCAATACACTAAACTTGACACACTTGACCTGGGTCCAGTCGTTTAACGCATCTTGTCCAAGTTCTCTACCGAAGCCGCTGTGCTTGAGACCTCCAAAAGGAGTGTTCGCATTCAAAGTCCCCCACGAGTTGATAGTGATCATGCCGCATTCGATCTGTTCCGAGACACGGATGGCTCTGTTAACGTCAGTCGTAAAAACTGCTGCAGCTAATCCATAATTGCTATCGTTGGCAAGATCAACGACTTCTTGTTCCGTCTTGAACCTTGCGATACTTGCCACAGGTCCGAAAACCTCCTCTCGCATCACAGTGGCGTCAGGAGAGACTTCTGTAAATGCTGTGTTGGGAACAAAGTGTCCTGTTGATGAAGTAACCTCGTCTTGGCCACCGTGGAGGAGCTGTGTGCCCTCCTGTTTAGCCTTGGCAATGTACTGCAAAATCCGATCTTTCTGAACCGAGCTAATGACAGGCCCTTTGGCAGTCGTGCCCAACAGCGGATCTCCGGTTACTGCATCCTTGGTTCGTGCTGAGAACTCGGCGATGAAGCGGTCGTATATCTCGTCCTGGACATAGATCCGACTTCCAGCAGCACAGATCTGTCCATTGTGGACTGTGATACCCATGCTCGCCCATAGTAGGGCGTTCTCCCAGTCAGCATCAGCAAAGATAATGGTAGGCCCTTTGCCACCAAGCTCTAGGGTAACTCTCTTGAGATTCGTTCTGGCTGAACTCGCGAGAATAGACCGTCCTACGTCAACGCTGCCTGTAAAGGATAGCTTCCTCACTTCGGCATGATCAGCCAAGGCTTGGCCAGCGACAGTCCCAAGACCACATAGGATGTTGATAACACCGGGGGGAAAGCCTGCTTCGACAACGAGTTCTGCCAGCTTCTGTCCGTATAGTGGAGCAAGTTCCGGAGTTTTGATGATCAGGGTATTTCCAGCAGCAATGGCCGGAGCAAGCTTCCACATCGTGATCATGCTTCATAAAGCAGGATATAGTCAGCTTTCGCACTCCAGCAGTTCGGAAAGGATTCAGTTTGGTAGACCCACAGAGGCGAATTCCAAGGCACAATTGCAGCACACACTCCAATCGGCTCTCGTCTCGTGTATGCCAGTCCCTGCTCAATATCGATGGACTGGCCGTCGAGCTTATCGGCCCAACCGGCGTAATAGCGAGCAGTCTCTGTAGCCTGTGTAATGCTCAAGCCCATGGACAAGTTATATAGCATGCCCGCATCAAGTGCTTCAATCGATGCAAATTCTTGGCCATGTTTCTCTATGAGATCAGCTAGTTTATTGAGCAACGCCCTCCGTTGGCCGGGAGATGTATTCCCCCAGGTGTTCTTGAATGCAGCTTTTGAAGAAGCCACTGCACGGTTGATATCGGCAGCTTGAGCGGCTGCGACAGTCGCCAAGACATCTCCCGTAGCTGGATTCTCAACCGTGACCGTCTTGTCATCAGTGGCAGGCGAGAACCTGTTGTCGATAAACAAGTCAGTTGGGACTATTGTGTACAAAAAATGGTTAGGCCTCAATTGCAAGACAAATCCACGGTCACAGTCATAGGTTTCGCACATACCGGTGATCTCTCGGCCGCCAAGACCGACAAGGGTAGCTTGAGCCATTGTAGCTATTCTTATTGCGTATTGAAGGAAGTTGTCGGTGATGTATGGGTATACTCTCCTTAGCGAGCCAGAAGCAGACACGAATGGGCACCAGTCAAGATGGGAGGCAAAAGATGGACAAATGATGACTAGATAAGGAATTGATGGGCCTACAATACATATATGAACCTGGGAATAGTTGCTCTCGGAAAGGAAACGAATTGATCGCACTTGATCGGTTGTTGTCCCACCGGGACCACCGGGTACATCACACACACTGTGGCCCTCGGTCTTGATCCTCGTCGGGTTTCTTTACCTAGACATTAGAGATAAGGTTACTCACTCCTTACACATAAGTGCAATTATTGTTTAGAGCGTGCCTGCTATGCGCGGTGAGTAGGGGACTAGCCACGGTCTTGTCTGAGCATTGTTCGGTTTCGTTAATTTGCTGGTTAGGCTTCCTTCAACGTCACAAAGTCGCAAGACCCGTTCTTTATTGGCACCACTCCAGACTGTGCACAGTGTGATAAAATAAAAAAAGAAATGCAATGGCTTGTCCTATTTGTCAGCTTTTATATTTGATGAGGCAAATGTTCTGTTAGCGGCCCCACAAAGTCAGAGGGTGTCGCCTCAGTCACCTTTTTCTCCCTAGATGTACCTCGAGCATGGGTTGGGAAGGGAGAAGTGACCTCGTCAAGAGGAAAAGTACCCAATTTGACCCCCTAGTGCCTCTATGGGGGCACTAACAAAACCTTTGCTTCATACCAAGTATCATGAACACCTCGAATGAAATAAGCTTCGTGTGCTTTTGGTTCGGAATGCGGAAACCATTTCCGAATCACGGAACAAGTGGTACACCCACAACTCCGGCTCCACACATCCTCCAGAATCAGCATCCTACCGTTGATATCACATCAATCGTGAACTATTCGAGACGAGTGATATCTTCCTTAATTACTCTATAGCTGACTTCAAAGCTGTGACAATTGAAAGGTTCCTACTTCCTACATCCTCATCTCTTCGTATGCTGATTCTTTAAGGGACCATGGCTTCAAACAGCAGCCCCAACTTCTTCAGTCTCTCAGATACCCGAACCATAGCATACGAGCTTTCCACTGCGAGTAACAATGGCAGGACAGGACCTACAATCGTGTTGGCCAACTCCATTTGTGCACCGTACCGAACCTGGGATCGTGTTGTGCCCGCTTTGCTTGCAAAAGGCTTCAATGTTCTCCGCTACGACCAGCCCGGGCACGGAGAGAGCAGTGCTCATCTTGAAGATGTGACTAGAACAAACTTCTCGACATTAGCCGACGACGCGGTCTCACTCCTTCAACATCTTGGCATCTCTAGACTCGCTGCATGGATTGGTGTTTCCATGGGTGCAGTCACGGGAGCCTATGTTGCTGCCGCGAAACCTGGCCTGATAGAGAGACTGGTTATATGCGATACCCTCAATTGCTCTCCAGGAAATGCTGGAGTTCAGGATACACTGACCCCACGCGCGGAGGCCGTCAGACTCGACGAAAGCAAGCTCTCAGAAATTACAAACGGAATGGCCAACAAATGGTTCTCCCCAAGCTGGAAGGACAACAACCCTAGCGAGTTTGACGCAATAAGGGCAGCGATGATGACAACAACCCCTCTTGGCTTTCGGGCTTGTGTCAATGCTCTCACAGCGCCATCTTTTAATCTGCTGCATCTTGCTGCGACACTCGGTGACAGCGTTGAGTCCGTCACTTTACTTGTGGGCGAGCTAGATGGAGACTTGCCTCGGTCAATGAAGGCTCTTCATGAGGCAATTCAGACAGGGTTTGATAAAGCTGGCAATAGAGCTCTCGTATATTTTCATATGGTGCCAGATGCTGGACATCTATTCTACATTGATAGTTTGCCAGCTTTCTTAAAGATTGTTTGTACGACAGTTGAGATCTAGATAGAAAATATATTTTACGTTACGCAGAGTAGGGTATCCTGGACCAGACATCTACTGGCCTCTGCTCGATTTTCTCCAGACGCAGTGTTTCACCTCACGTACTTCACAATGGTCAATAAAGATTGATCCATCCGATAACAAAGTCGAGAGCGAGCCGCGGATTTTCTATCGGATGCGCTTCCACTATCTTTGACACGACGGCTCTTTTGGACACAACGTGGGATTCCCTTCTGCCGAAAGGAGGTTCCTCGTAACTATCCATGCTCTCCACAAAGGATGAATACCAATGCGTTGCTACAGCCGGAAGGGTTTAAAACGTGCCTGCTTCCTTCCGTCAGACTAAAAAATGACTCTTAACCACCTTCGGGTTGCTAAAAGGGCAACCTACATCTCCTGCGCAGAGGAAGGTATGCTCAACTACTAGCTAGATACATAGCCAGACCTTCTCCGCTAAACGGCTTAAACGGCCTGGGAGCCACATTCAACATATACAAATATAATGCTATACACTTAGAGGCTAGGGCACTAGTTCTGCGCGGGCCCATAGAATACATATGTCCTGACCTCGACACTCTCCCTACCAGGATAATCCACCGTCTCAGGATTCACAAATGCTGAGTGAGTATTCCGTCTCGCAACACCGGGCTTGGAGTCATATGTCACATGTATCGGGATATCGGACTTCAACGGCTATTGCAGAAGTGAAGCTTTTCCTTCATCATCATAGGCGTCCATCGCCACCTGCCTCGTCAGCGGCCTCGTCAGTGGCCTCGTCAGCAGCCTCGTCAGCAACCTAGTTTCCTTCCATTCAGGTCAATAGCTAGATAAAGCCAAAGACCCCGAAGCATCCGGAGCCTCTCGGCTGTCCGAGGTCATCCGAGGTCATCATCATATTCATCGTCTATAAGACTGACCCAAAGACCCTCATTAGATAGGAAGAATATCAAGAGCTTCTCACACACATGATCATTTCCATCTGCTAGATGCAACATCATAGCTTTTAAACAAGGTGATCAAGTCAGGTGTCTGACCGTAGCGGTAGTAGAACCTGTGGCTTGGGCTGTGGGTGACATTGAACGTCGAGCCCTCGCGCTCGGGAAGACCACCTTGGTGCGAATGAGGTCGTCTTTCGGGAACGGAACGAGTGTTAGAGACAAGATGAAACCCAAAAGACTGATAAAGCACGATGCCAGCCACAAAAGATCTGCACACGCCAGGGGAAGGAAATGGGACTAATGACTCAAGCGTCCTTTAACATCTGTTGGACCTCGGGGAAGTACTCTCGCTTGATTGTGTCCATGTCCGAGAAATCCGCCACCTTCGTTCCATGGTAGTGGATCTTGAATCCATGCGTATCGAGGTTGTAATCGAGTTCTTAATCGGCGACGTCACAGACCGTTGCGTCTACTGACTCCGTCCATTGGGTCATGTGTCTCTGGTCTGAAGGGATAGATGATGGGTGGTTCCTTTTCGTCCCCAAGGCGCTTAAAATAGTTCATTTTTGTCTGAACATAGTGCTTCTGCGTGTCTGCTGGAAGGACGGGGAAAGATGTCACATCTATCAACTATTAAGACTGAAGACCAGTCTCAAAGGCTCGGATCTCTAGCAAACCGGTCTCAAAGACCCGGCTTTCTAGCAAGCCGGTCTCGAAGACCCGGCTTCCTAACAAGCCGGTCTCGAAGACCCGGATCCCTTGGGATCCGGTCTAAAGAAAACCTTATCATAGCTATGAGAGCAACCTACAAATAGGTCTGCCGCGAGCCCTCAGTTAGATAGAAATCAAGAGCTTCTATTCACATCACAATGCACCCTTCCTATCTGATGCAACAAAAGATGATGGCTGTGCCATGGTCGCTGAGGCCAGCCTTGGGGCAAAAATGGGTAGATTCGTCTGAGAAATGGGAGCATACTCTCATCCATCGAGATTAAGAGTATTTCTCAGCCGTCATAACGAAGTGATGTTATCAGGATCGTGCTTTACTTTTACTCTTCCCACAACAGAAACAAGACTTTGGCGATAAGTCGATCATGGCATTTCTGAACTATGTTCGTGGACCGCCACCAGAGCATAACGTTAGTTCTTTTCCATTGCTCTCTTGAAATTCATATCTGAAAACCCCAATAGCTTGCTCTTGTCTTGACGTTCTTTGGATTCGGAGCCACTAAGTTAAAGACCATACTTTTCGCGGCACCCACTTCTTGCGGGTCATTCCCCACCAAAATGCTATATATTAAGAAGCCTAGTTATAGTTAACTAGTAACATAAGATAATTAAAATATGGGTAACTTATTAGTTATATTATAACTTATGGTAAGTTATAACGTACATGATAAGCGAGTGGGACAAACAAGCGAGCGTGACAAAAATTCCTCAACCTACATCATTTCTATTTGATCAATTGACTCTCAACCACGCACCATGTCAGACTCAAATATTGAAGCTAGAATCCTTCTTGCCCTTCGGGCATTTCAAAATAACCCAAAATTAAAGCTCCGACGCGCTGCAGAGATCTATAAAGTTGGTCGTATGATGCTATGGCGCCGGCGGAAGGGCATTCTTTCTACGCATGATACCATTCCAAAATCACGCTGACTATCTGATCTAGAGGAACAGATCATTATTCAATTCATTCTCGACCTAGATTCGCGAGGATTTCCTCCGCGACTGCGTGGTGTTGAAGAAATGGCCAACCGACTGCTCGCCGACCGCGACGCGTCACCTGTCGGCAAGCGCTAGGCTTCCAACTTCGTCAGGCGACAACCAGGGCTTAAGACGCGTTTTTTTTCGTAAATACGACTATCAGAGAGCTAAATGCGAAGATCCGACCATTATTCGCAACTGGTTCAGGCTTGTGGAGAACACAATCGCGAAGTATGGTATCGACCTCGCCGATATCTACAACTTTGATGAGACTGGCTTTATGATGGGCCTCATCGCAAGCGGAATGGTTGTCACAGGCGCAGAAAGGTGTAGAAACCCGAAATCAGTGCAGCCTGGAAACCGGGAATGGGTCACGGTCATTCAGGCGATTAATGCGGAAGGCTGGGCGATGCAGCCATTTATCGTGGTTGCAGGCCAATATCACCTCGCCAACTGGTACCAAGAAAGCAACCTCCCGGGCGATTGGGCTATTACAACGACTCAAAATGGCTTGACCGACAATGAGACGGGTCTTGAGTGGCTTAAGCACTTTAATCAGCACACAAAGGATCGATCGATCGGTCGCTATCGTCTTCTAATCCTCGATGGGCATGAAAGTCACCACTCCGTCGACTTTGAGAAATATTGTGAAGAGAACCACATCATCACGCTTTGTATGCCGCCTCATTCGTCTCATCTACATCAGCCGCTTGATGTTGGGTGCTTTGGGCCGCTCAAAACAGCCTATGGTCGAGCAATTGAGCAATTGATCAGATGCTCAATAACCCACGTTTCGAAGACCGAGTTCTTCCCAGCCTTCTACGCTGCCCACGAAGCCGCTATGACAAGAAGTAATATTGAGGGAGGCTTTCGGGGGGCCGGACTTGTTTCATTAAACCCAGAAAGTGTCGTATCGAAGCTTGATGTGCAGCTACGGACTCCAAACCGATCGAGGAGGAGGTCGGCCTCCCTGACCCTTGGGTCTCAAAGACCCCAAAGACAGTGCTTGAGGTTAGCTCTCAGACTGAATACCTGGAAAGACGAATCAGAAGGCATCAGAGCAGCTCTCCTACATCTATTCTTGAGGCTCTTGAGTCATTTTCTAAGGGAACAAAGGCAATAATGCATCAGATAGCATTACTAAAGTCTGAAAACCAGATCCTTCGACAGGCAAATGAGACTCTTAGTAAGCGGCGCAGAGCAAAAAGAACCCGCCTACGTAAAGGAGGGAAGATGACTGTAGATGAAGGAAGGGATGAGATAGATCAGAGAGATGTTGATGCGCAGGTAGCAGCTGAATTGTTGAGAAGTAGTGGTCGAGGGAGGTTGGCGATACCGAGGGAAAGGCGCTGTGGAACTTGTGGAAAGGCCGGTCATAATGCAAGGACCTGTCAGACTATAATTAAGACCTCTGAGTAAGAGCATAGCGATTAGTTTTAATTGATTGATTTCATTGTTGTGGTTTTATTGAGGTTTGAATCTTAGAGGTTAGGATTTTTGTCACGCTCGCTTGTTTGTCCCACTCGCTTATCATGTACGTTAACATTAATAGCATCTTGAAATACAATACTCAAGAACTTTTCGCCTTTGCATCCATCACTTAGCTGAGTGCAACTAAGACAAAGCTTGGGGAGGAGGCCCCTTATCGTAAACGCGTCTCAAACAAGACCCCACTCGGCAAGTTAATGAACTCGGTAGTTCTCCACAGATACCCGACTTGTTCAACCGACTCAAAGCCGGAAAATAAACCTTTCATAAATAAGCGAACGAGGAGGCGTGCCGAAATGCCGTGATAGACGTTGGGAAACCCAAGATCTATTACTAAAAATTAAGGCACCTTAAGCAAAGCGGCAAGAACAGACTTCGGACCACTTTCAGTGGCCTTGTTCTAATATTGTAAGCGGACACCGAGGACCTCATTAAGATGTTCGTGGTACCAATCAAGACGCTAGACACCTTGGGGAATAGACACCGTTTGATCCATCTTGGACAGCCCCCACTCGGGTACCTCAAAGCATTTCTATCCTTGCCCTACGCTTCCTTTACCCATTCTCTCTCTTTACACTTCCCTGTCCTTCACATAAAGTCTCCTAGTCAACTCCGCCTGTTCCCCTCACCTTGAATTGATAGGTAGAGGACCTCTGTGGCTTCTATCGAAGGTTCTCTCACACACAGCCAGGCACACACACATTTCTCAGGCCTCATTCTGTTGACACCATGGTGTTCCGTCTGCTGATTGCAGCCGCCGGCATCCTCCTGTTAGCACAAGTGTGCTTATTGCTGGTTCGCTATCTTCGTTCGCCACTCAAGGCCGTCCCGGGTCCCTTCTTGGCGCGGATCACCAATGCTTGGTATTTCTGGGCGGTCAAGAGAGGGGACTTTGAGGTGGTGAATGTGGAACTGCATAAGAAACATGGTGGGTGCTGCCTTGCCTCACTGTCATGCCTTTTTGGCGTGAGGCACATAAAATAGCCTTTCCTTCCTGGCAACTTCAGAAAAAAGCTGACTGCGTTGTTTTTCGAACTGGTCAAGGCCCTATTGTTCGTTACGGTCCCAACCGCTATAGCATCAGCAATCCCGAAGCCTCAAGGATCATTTACGGCCCCGGTGGCAATTTGGCCAAGTCGACATGGTACTTGGCCTGGGCTACGCCAGGACAATGGACACTCTTCACTGATCAGCACAACGCGCGACACTCCAAGAACCGGAGGCTCTACCAAGCCATGTACTCCATGTCGTCGCTCGTCCACTACGAGTCCTACGTGGATACCTGTGTTGACATCTTCGTCCAGCGCTTGTCGGAGATAGCTCAGTCTTCCATGCCGGTTAATATGGGACACTGGTTTCAGTGCTACGCTTTTGATGTCATCGGTATGATCACCTTCGCGAAGCGCTTCGGCTTCCTCGACAGAGGCGAGGACGTCGGCGGTGTTATTGGCGCTCTGGAGGATTTTTTGTACTATGCATCGCTGACGGGCGTCTTCCCGCACCTACATCCCTATCTTTTCTACGTCCGGAACTTGCTCGCCGGGGCTAAGGGTGCGGCTCGCGCCTACGTCATGGGTTTTACGTCAGAAAGGATGCGTGAGCACCAGGTCACTCCCAAGGCCGTCCAAACAGGCGAAGACGGCCCCGGAATCACTGAGGATTTCTTAACCAAGTTCCTCAACCACAACGCCCGGGACCCCGACCGGTTCACCACCTACCACGTCCTTATGGCGTGCTCACAGAACGTGCTGGCAGGCTCTGACACTACTGCCATCAGCCTCTCATCCATCCTCTACCACCTCCTCAAATATCCCGAGTGCATGAAGAAGCTCCGGGACGAGATCGATCACTTCGCCGCAGAGGGAGCGCTTTCTAAGATGCCAACCTTTAAGGAGGCCTCACAGATGCCATACTTCCAGGCCGTCATCAAGGAGGCCCTGCGCATGCACCCAGCCTCAGGATTGCCGCTGGAGCGGGTCGTCCCAGAAGGCGGCGCAACCATTGCTGGTCAATACTTTCCAAGAGGAGTAAGTCGTGTGCCCTTTCTATTTTCTTTGTACATTGGATAGAAAACAGCACGAAGGAGGGGAGGGGCTTGTCACAGGCTTGATGTGCACCACTAACTCTGATCAGACCATCGTTGGCATTAACAGTTGGGTTGAGCACCGCGACGCTCGCTATTTTGGTCCCGACCCCGATTCTTTCCGGCCTGAGCGGTGGCTGGATGAAGACACAGATAAGCTCTCCATAATGAATCGTCACTGGATGCCGGTGAGAAACGCCTTCTGCCCTCAGAGGTGCAATATTATCGACCTCGCTCTAACTTATCTCTAGTTTGGATTGGGTCCTCGAACCTGCATTGGCAGGCATATTTCGATGCTCGAGATGTCTAAACTGATACCTCTCATCCTTCGAGACTTTGATTTTGCCCTTGAAGGCCCTATCAGCCAGCCGTGGGAGGCAGCAAACTACTGGTTCGTGAAACCTAAGAACTTCAAGGTCCGGATTATGCCGCGCAAGGTTGAAAAGGCGTGAATGGAGTTGTCTGAAACAGTCGCGTCCTAGTCCGCGGGTCTCTTTAGATGTACTTTACTCCCTGTTTCAGGGACCTCACAACAGAGCGGCTCTAGCAACTAGACCTCTCTGAGTATAAAGGAGCCTGTCATGAGCCCTCAATTAGATAGAAATCAGGAGCCTTCTCAATGAGTGTTTATCCATGGCAAAGTGTGACAGATGATAGCGGCCCAGGCACCGCGCCGAGCTCCTATGCCAATACCACTACGATTTGCGTCGCAACGCAGCAGAACTGTCAGACCGGGTGGCCCGGGGAAATCCGCCCGCAGGATCTGCCGGAGTTTTCCCGGACATTTCCCCGATCGGGTCAGGGGAAATCCATCACCGATCGGGCCCGAGGAACAGATCAGACAAGCAGAATAGCTACACCAGAATAACGTGGAATAAGACTGTAATTGAGATAGCCGCATTGGCACTCATCTGATCACATCATTCATATCTATCATTTGCTTTAAACTCGGTCCGATCAGCTGTATCGCCGCAGCCTCGAGCCCGACACAAGGGTTTTTTCCGCCCAACCTCGGGACGAAGTTGGCAGGCGGCTTGCCCCACAAAGAGCAGTAGGACGGAAGCAGCCGCCGCCGACCTTTTGGTGGTGCCCAGTGTCAGTAATTAATTTGCGATGCGTGTGGAGGGTGAGAAGCGGAGAAGCGACAAGGAGAAAGCAAGTTACCTCCGTAGTTAATCCAGTAATCCACCCTCATTGTCATTAGTCGCCCAGGTCAACGGAGGACTGAGGAAGGATAGCGTTTGTACTGTACTAGGTACTGTACGAAGTACTCCGTACAGTACAAGTGACTTACAGTACTGCCGCGTACCCCGCAAAGCTAACGTAGCGTCGCGGGGTACGGGCGTCGCCGGAGACACCGCTGGATCCTATCCTTATTAATTACGTCGTCTTCCCCACGAGCCACGTCCCAGCCGCCTGCTTCTCCTCCGATCCGCCAGAGCATAGCTCTTGAACTGATGAACAAACAACCGGTAGCCATGACTCCCAGCGCTATCCAAGCCGATTTGTCCTGTGGCACTTGCAACACTACGTTCCAGCGCCGGGAGCATTACCAACGCCATCTTCGTACGCACACCAAAGAAAAACCGTTCACGTGCTCAGAGTGCGGGCACAGCTTTGGTCGAGTGTGAGAACTGTCGATCCGCTGCGTCCACGGCGTTTACCCATGGCATCACATGCTGACCGGCACGCAGAGACTCGCTCGCCCGCCACCACACGGCCATCCATCTCCATGCCGACAAGCAGGATAACGGGAGCAACAGCGAACGACAGAGCGAGCGCCGACGAGTTGCTCAGGCCTGCAAGCCCTGCAGCACCTCCAAGGTCCGATGCAACGGTGAGCGGCCGTGCCAGCGGTGCCGTCGACATGACCACGAGTGTTTCTACGAGCCTTTTTCGAAGCGGAAGTCATCCGACGGTGCCTCGGACAAGTCGTCGGCCAAGCGACACAAGAACTCCCATCACTCGCCCCTATCACCATCTACCACCGTCGACCAGGACAGTTCCTACGACACTATACAGGTGGTCAATGAGATACCGGCTTCACACTTGCCTCCGCCTAAAGCCCACGAGATAGGAGGTAACCGACCGGCTGATCCGCCGGCAGTGGCGCCCGTCGCCTCCATGCCGGAGTTTGACAGGTTTCAATCAGACGTCCCGCTCGAGGTGGGCGAAATCTTGTCCGGCTTCGATCCAACCAGGTCCATCTCGACGCCTTCCTTCTTGTTTGGAGACACGCTTGACAGCGGGAGCTGGCTCAACTATAACCTCGACGCCAGCTTGATGCCGTCGCTTTTGCAACGCGAGCCCGTCTTTGAGACGCTCAACAATTTCTGGCTAGACTCCTCCCTTGAGTTCATACCTCCCCAAACCATCGCTCCAGTCTCTCCTCCCATCTCCAACATGGACCCGTCAGCTGTGGCAGAACTCTACAGCCGCAGCCATTCTCCCGCGATTGACAAGGATGCCATTGAGCCGAGGCAGTACCATCCAATTTCGATCGAGGTCGATGCTCAGCTCGTCTTTCCTGACCTTTCCCAGCTCGCCCTGCAAGACGTTGATCAGGAAAATCTTGCACACGTAGGCGAGGTTCCTGACGACGTTGTTGAGAAGGTGTCTCGATATGCTCTTCAGATGCATGATGGACCAACCTACCCAAGATTCGTCAATTTGCGAATTCCACCAGCACCAGTTCTGAATGCCTGGGTACAGCTCTACTTTGAATTTTTCCATCCCGTGTTTCCCATTCTTCATAAACCCGCCTTCTCCGCTTCTAGGACACATTGGTTGTTGACTTTTACTGTCGCCGCCATTGGGGCTCACTTTTCCAGACTTAAAGATGCACACACGTGTTCCAACGCTATGCATGAGCTGATCCGTCGGCAGTGCTCAGCCATGGTGAGTTAGTCCACGGCGAAATCTTGGGGCTTCTCCCTGCATGAATCCGAGAGAGCTTCCCAGCCCTGACTTAGAAAAAAGTGCGAGCGACAAAACCAAAATGGCCGTGAGCTATGGATGACTCAAGTCATTATCCTGAATAACCTGGGCTTGGCGTATGCCGGTGATCGAAGGACACTCGAGATTGCTGAGATCTTGCAGTCGTTACCTGTCACTCTTGGTCGGCGAAAGAGGCTTTTCACCAACATGTTCCCCATGCAGAAGTTCTCTCAGCTCCAGTTACCCCTCACGCAGAAGTGGCAGATTTGGTTGCTCGACGAGGAACGCCGCCGCGCCGGATTCGCCATCTGGGTAAGCTTGAGACAGTGTCTCTTGAAGAAGAGACGGCCTCGTAGTTTCTCATGCTAGGACACATACTAAAGGATGCCTCTAGCTTTTAGACTCGGGCTTCAAGAGCCATTTTGACCTCAGTCGCCTGATGACTCTGGCTGAATTGCAAATTTCGCTACCCCAACCAGACGGCCGTTGGGGGGCCTCGACTGCTCAAAGTTGGGCTAGTTTCCCTACTTCTCTAGGTGAGTTGTGAAACGACCTCGCCCCCTCCTCCCCCAAAGTCACATTTGAGGAAGATGGAGCGGTGCTGACTAGAGGAACTCCAAAGGTCCTGAAGACTTGAGCACAATGGGGCGCGTTATTGCCGACAATAGCTGGAAGACTGTCTGGGTGAAGACCAACACAATTGGGAAGCAAGTTATGCTGCAGCATCTTTCTGATGTCATCAACGATCAGACCACCGGTCATCCTGGCATGCCGCGATTTGCCCACGACGACAAAATGCTGGCAGAAGGAGCATTGACAGCCCTTCTGGCCATGACCGAGAATGAGCAGCTGGAACAGCCCATAGATGAGCTCAAAGCCGCAACAACCCACCAAGTCATGGCTCTGACAGCGTTGATGATCCATAGCGCCCCGAAAAGCAGCTTGACTCCCATTGTGGTGAATTTTATCTATGGTAAAGCGGGGGATGAAGCGTTGGCCCATATGGCGAAGCAGTGGAGAAACTCTGCAGGCCAGGGAAGGCTGGCATGCTTCTATGCAGCGCGGGTTCTGCAAGCGGTTCGTTCGAACCATTGCACGCACTTTGGAACCCCAGTGTCTCTGCTCAAGGCAGTCTTCATTCTTTGGATATACTCGAGGCTGGCTGATCGATTCCATGACGGCTTCTTGTACCCGTCACCGGCCCCAACTGTGGTCCTGGGGCCGAAACCCCTGGGTGGCATGGAGCGAACCGATTGGATCGAGTCTGGGTGGAGCCGAGTCAAGTTACCGGGTATCAGCAACCTTTTCTGCGCCGAGGGTCGGTGCAAGTTGTTGGATGAGTCCATCGTGCTTATGAGGTCATTAAAGGCATGGGGCATTAGTTCTACTTATTCCCACCTTCTCACGCGCCTCCGAGCTAGCGAAGTATCCATATCTGGGGGAAGCACATGAGGCGACTGGCTGAACCAAGCACTGGGTCCGATTCATAATGGGCGATCCTATCGGCGGGCTATTACGCTTACCGGCACCGATGAACAACGTGCTGTTGCATTACGACTTGCACCAGGCTGAGGGCCATGAAAAGTTTACAACATAGTTTTCTTCTAGTCATGGTACCAAGTTCATCCTGGGGTGAGGGTCTGCAGCACCAGCTTTCTGCCTTGTTTGATCGCCTATCTCAAGTTGATCCATCTCAGTAAATCCAATACCCTCAGCTTCTTACAGTCTGCTTTGAGTTTTCAACGCTGCCGATAAACCAACATTTACGAGGCACCCGTTCTTTCCGAAGCCTAAATGCAAGTCGTCTTCACAGGCCCTCTCTTGCCTGTCTTGGCAAGAGCGCAATCAAGGAGCCGTTAACAGATGATGCACTGATGGGGCCAGCGCCATAACATTTCAACGCCGTTTTTAACACCAGCTTTCCAGGGGTTGTTTTGGTCATCAGTCAATCGCCGCTCTCATTATTAGCAGCAGGTAGGTGTGTAGAGCATAAAAAATAAGGACGGCTTGTCGAGTCGACCACGGGCACCTCTCACGTTGCCTCCGGCAAGAAAACACTTCGCTCCACTCCATGCGGCAACTTGCAACATACACTGTTGAGAAAAACAAAGGAAATCTCAGCCTGATGCGTCAGGTCGCAGGGCTGGTCTCAAACAAGACTCCATGTTGCTGCGATCAAACGCTCGGGTGTCAACCGTCTCGGCTCCACCGGTCCCACCGGCTCCCACCGGCTCCCACCGGCTCCCAATCTATCCATCCATCCCTTCGGCTGCTAAAAACCTCCACTGTGGTCACGACAGGGGTCTCGAGCCAATTAAAATGAGCCAAATGAAAGGTACTTCTTTTTCCTAGTAAATTGGCCTGTGATAGAAGTCCCAGCAATTTTGGTTGTTACAAATCGCAACATTGCACAACTTACATCCGTACCAAGTCTGCCCGCCGCGCTTCTTCCTCGTATTGCCTGTTACCTCCACTAAGGGGCTTCTTTTCTGGCCCCTTGACCTAGGCTGCCCCTGTTGAAAGCCCTGACAAGCTAGGCAATCCGATTTTACCCCCCGGTTGACATGATTGATGCCCCGATCGCTGTGTTCACTGCATTTTTGGCGGTCTTGAGTATCAAGCTCGACCCCAGTCCGGTAATGCTTCCTGGAATCGCTTTCTTCAGAATAGAAGTTAAATAAGGCGTTGAAAATGCACTCCCTCCACTCTTGTTGATCTATATACTTTGCCCAATCCGGCTGGCCGTGTAGCTGCAGAAGATAGGTGTTAACTAGGATGACTTCAAAGAGGAAGGTCCACGTAAGAGCCTGCCAAGCGCAGCGGCGAAGGGGGTGGTCATAGCCTAGATATGCCCTCAGTTGATCGCCTCGATCAACATGATTCATCTCATCGTTATAGAAAGCAGCCACGGTAGGAATGTTGACTTCCTTCACGGCTTCCTCACCAAAAAAACGCTGTCGGCCGTGCTCGTGGATGGTCTGTTGACGGCTTCTTCCTCTTCCGCGAGGTACGCTCATCGCCCTTAAACACGGTTGTTAGGAATAGCACGAGGGCGTTGTCCTTCCACGCGATTTGGTTGACCTATAAAGAGAAGAAGAAGACATGTTAGTAAGAGATTTGCATAGAATCTTATCGTAGCTTCCTACCTGATTGTCAGCGGTCGTAATGACCTTGACCTCGTTGTATTCGTAACCTGATTTTCCGCTATCCTTATCCCTCTTTTTATCTGCCTTGAGCTCCTTGTGGATGCCACAATTAGGGCGAGCTGTGTCTGTAGCACCGTGGCCGTGTGTGCGAAGGCTGCGGAAGAGATCTGCTGAGGAGAAGAGGTTATCCACGACGACGTGATATGTCTGCTTTGGCAGCAGATTACATAGGGCAACAACGACGCTCTGAGTCGAGTTCAGGGGGATTACATCGCTGCCTTCCCCCTGCTTCTTGCCGCGCCCTCTCGAGGCCCTCGTCTTCGCGGGTTCAATGCCAACAGCGCCGTACCTAGCGTTCTTAAGGTGCCACAGCCACCTAAGGAAAAAGCCCCTTCTGTGCGACGACCCATATCTTGAACCCTAGCTTCACGGGCTTATTCTTCAACGTAGCCGTCTCTTCTGATTTGCCTGTGTAGCGGATCATGCACTCATCTACAGCGAGATAAGTGCCTGGTTGAAAAAGGTGGAGTGACACTTGCTGGATAAGGTCAGACCACTCTTCAGCAGCTTGGAAGACCTTAAGAAGAGGCGCGGTCTCGTCAATCTTGGTGTGGTCAAAGGGACGGAGATAGCGGTGGATGAGCTGAAACTTCGATAGGGGCATGAACTTGAGGACAGAGTGAAGAGCGCCTTGCTTCCCCAGCTTTGGGGTACTCCAGTGGCTTTCGAACCTTCTTTCCTTGTGAATTCCTACGTAAATCAGCATGCCGAACCATATGTATACATCTGCAACAGTGATCCCTTGCCCCCAGCTCCAAACCCTTGACTTTAGCTTCAGCTCGTCATTCCAGCTGTCAGTTACGCCCTTTGCGATCAAACTAGCGACCCAGCTATTGCTGTAGTGAATCCATTTCTCAACGAGCCAAATAGGCAGGAAAAGCTGGAATAGCTGCAGCGGCGTATGGGGCAGTTGGTTGATGTGAAGGTCGCAAGCTTCTATGTGGAATGGCTCGAAGCTATGGCCGCGGGTCGTATCGGCCGGAAAAACCGGCGCCTGGGTGGATTCATTGGGCCCCACTGGATAGCTGTGCTTTTTCTTGATAAAGCTCTTGTCGTTGAAGGCATTGAGTGCCTGCGCCTCTTCAGGAATTAATTTGGAAGTCATTGTTCTCTTCAAAATGATTTGTATGGTGTTTTGCTAGCAAATGCTTCATAAGGGGAACTTTGGGTACCCCGCTTGTACTCTCGTCATCGCAGGGGTCATGTGGGGCTCGTGACTTCGTGGAGGTTTTTAGCAGCCGAAGAGATACGGAGGGCCCTTTCAAAAGTCTTGTCCAACGCTAAATGCGCCACATCCCTCAATCCTTGTCAGCTACCTGGGATACAAGGTGCAGAATCCAGCCAGAGTAAGTTAGCTGCTACATCCCCTACAGTTTTAGGGGCTGTATGGGGACAACCATGTCGCATAGTGAGTGTGAGGTGCTATAAAATTAACAGCCTTTAGTGGACAAGATCCCAGAGGAAGTACTTGATGTACCTGGCCCATCCACAGACCTGAGACTACCCATTTTGAACTAGCGCCAAGACAAGACTTTTGAATGGGCCCTCCGTACAAGACTGATAGCTGAGGCCGTAACTTACTCCAAGTCTTAGACCACTACACAATTTGGGACTCCCTTGCTTTAAATGATTTTCTCTCACCCCTGAATTCCATCACCCTCTCACGAAATCATTTGACCCCAAACACGTTCGCCATGTCCACCATCGTTTACGGAAACATTGTGTCCACCCGGACGCAAAGAGTCATACTGCTCTTAGAGGAGCTTGGAATCGAATACGATATTCACACTTTGCGTTTTGAGAAAGGAGACCACCAAGTAAGTTTGAATGGAGCTGCTTGAAGAGAATGTCGAGGCTGGGAAAGATCTGCTTACAGAACGCCAAGGACCCCAAGTACGTCCAGGGACGCCATCCATTCGCAAAGGTCCCCGCATTTCAGGATGCCGATGTCAATCTGTTCGAGTCACGGGCAATCTGCCGTTATCTGGCGAACAAGTATCAGTCTGAACTGAGCCCATCGATAAAGGACAACAAGGCTCTGGCATTATTCGAGCAAGCAGCCAGCGTTGAGGCCTCTTATTTTGAACCTGCTATTGAAAAGCTCGGCTATGAACTAATATTCAAGAAGTATGCCCTACCATATGTAGCACTATGGATACTTTCCGGACTGCTTACCAACCTTTCGCAGGGCCCTTGGGATTGGAGAGACCGATGGAGCGATCGTGAACCAACAGAAGGCTCAGTTGAGCAAGGTGCTCGATTACTATGAGAATTCCTTGTCTCAACAGGATTACCTTGCCGGGA
The DNA here is from genome assembly GCA_020744425.1 of Dactylonectria macrodidyma. Taxonomy (NCBI): domain Eukaryota; kingdom Fungi; phylum Ascomycota; class Sordariomycetes; order Hypocreales; family Nectriaceae; genus Dactylonectria; species Dactylonectria macrodidyma. The sequence goes on along the minus strand of JAGMUV010000047.1, from coordinate 96,814 downwards.
AGGTTCGTTGCTCGAATGACTTTGTCTCCTTCACCTGAATTGCCGGTTCACATGCTCACCCTCGTGCCTCTAGACCTATAGCCTGGTTGACCTGTTCCACGTTCCATGGATCGGCTTCATCCAGCACCGTCTGCAACTCTCTAATGAGATCGAGTCACGAAAGAATCTCAAGGCTTGGTGGAATAGGGTGAGCCAGCGAGCGGCTACTAAGGCAGTGCTCGCCAAGACTACTGAGCATTAAGGGAGTCTAGGGTATGTGGTAAGCACTTCGTTCGGCGGAGATCCACGTGGCTGTATTCCCTGTTCTGTTGAATTGCAATAGAAAATAGACTTGTGGATGGCGGGGCCGCCTTGGTTGTATTTCGACTATGACGCTAGGCTTTAGATCATCGCATACTTAACTCACTTGGAATTGAAGGGTTCAGTGCGCTCCAATCCACTGTCGCAGTCACTTACGATGCATGCTTGATATCGAGTCTCATCACCATTCAGGTGATCATCTTGCCGCCAGAAATGAATCGGACGCCACCCCCTGATCTCATTGGGCCAGTGCCATAATCGATAATTACCCTAGTCCGTCGTAGATGGACCTAATACCTGATCAGGGATCTGTCTCTATCAGCCTAGGTCGGCCGAGATGATAATACTAGAATGTGCCTACTAACTTAAACTAACGCACTTTAAGGTCTTATGAAGCGAGTAATAGATAATTCTAAATCGTTTGCGAGTTCAGTTTTAAGTAAAGGGACATAATAAAGGCGGTAGATTTTATTGTCTTTGTTAATTCCACATTGACTTCCCCACTTAATCGTATGATCCATCTTCATTTTTTAAGGATAGAGCTTTAGACCCTCATATACTTGCAAAAAGGTACGTGTGGTTTGTTCTTTTGCTCTTTAAAGTAATTCTCGTAATATGAGCTACCTAGATGCTGGCGTCGGTTTGATACATTTCTGTTGACTACGACCCGAACCTCTTGTAAACTGTATCTCGGCCTACCCGATTCTCATTAATTTTACATCGATATTCTTCTGTCGAACAAACCATGCCTCTATCGTTTCCCATTTAGAACATACTTGGGCATTGTAGAGTAGAGGGAGCTCTACCCACTTTTCTACTCTACCCAGGTAGAGGAATGGTCTCCTCTACTCTACCCGGGTAGAGTGGGTAGAGTGGTGGGTAGAGTGGTGGGTAGAAGACCGGGTAGAGTAGCGGGCGGACGATAGGTAGATAGTGAATGTAGATGCTATAATTTGCCCAATTCTTCGAAATATCCCTCCCTATATTAAACATCCCAATCCTCCTCATCGAAATCCATATTCATCTCATCGCCCATCTCCACGGTCTCTACAATCATCGCCAGCAGCTCCTCTGAAGAGATGAGGTTCCTTGCAAACCAGTTGCCCATGCATTCTAACCTCTGTAGGTTCTCCGGTGATAACCTAAGTCTATCCCAGCTCTGTGTACGGCGTGCGCCTGAGAATTGTTGCTCTGGTTCAGCGGACGAGGGCGCGATTGAGAGGATATTAATGGCCATGCGGTGAAGACGAGGATAGCGCCGGCGCTGCTCCGGAGCTAACCACCACTGAAGAGGAGTTATCTTTAGAGCGTCAAGGTCGATGGTTTTATCTTCAATAAACGTCATAAACGTATCTTCATCCTCCTGCGAAGAAGGTTGAACTCTTAGACGACGTTTCAACCGGTCTAATTCATTCTCTACCCTCTTCTTCGAGGATGGATGAGACGTATCGATATCAGCAGCAGCAGCAGCAGCAGGGAGTAGCCCGTAAGTGAGATGCGCATATTCCTTCTTCCAGATTGAATAGGCAGCTTCAATAGTCTTCTGATGCCTTCTTCAGGCCAATTCTGAAGAAGATAGTGCTTCCGCTTCGAGGGATCGAGAAGCATTGCGGCGGCATACGCTGGCGTCGACTCGACGAGGGCGTAGTATTTATTAAGGATAAACCAGCCCATCTCAATAGAATGAACCATGCGGGGGTCCTTCTCTGGGCCTGATTTATATAAAATCTGTCAGACATCAGCCTTAAGAACTGCATCGATGAAATAGGATACTGGCAAACCTTCTGATCCTCGAAGAAGGAGAGGATAGCATCCATCAGCGTAAGGCTCTGGGATAACGAAGCCTCACCGCCTTCAACCCATAGTGTACCACTAGCAAATACAGAGAGAAACCTCTCTGTACGCTTAAGTGTATCCCACTCAGCACCATTGAGTCGGAAGTTGTCGCATTCAGGGTGTTTATCAATGAAGTCCTTGATCTCTCGTTCCTTGCGTGTCGTTCGCTTGATGAGGTGGTACCACGAGGACCATCGCGTGTCGTTATCAATCCCTAATGTCATGCCAACAGCCTCTATCCATCGATCATGATGGATAGAGCTATTTCGAAGCCATACAGCTAGATTATGAAGCTTCTGAAGTGCAGGGGTAGCACCCCAACCCTCAAACCCTTTACGCTTCGCTTTAACTGCACTCCCTCTTCTCTGGACCTGCTCATGAGCTCTCATGGAGGCCGGATTATCTTCAATGATCGGTGCGTCAAGATAGGCGGAGAACAGCTCGTAAGGGTCGGTATCCTCCGTCCGCTCAAGAGCCGCAAGAGCAGCTTTGAGAGCCTCTTTGGAGGTTGCAAGGAGAAAGGCTTGAAGGGCAAGGTTAAGGATATGATCAAGGCAGCGGATGCGATGAGTAATTGGGTCATAATCAATCTGTTCGAGATAAGTGAGCCACCATCTAAAGCCAGTAGTTACCAGTAATGCAAACCCCAAATTCAAGTTTTAGAGACCGAGATAGCTCTATGAGCAGAGTATCATTTGAAGTGGCGTTATCCCCCGTGTGATGGCCAAGTTTAGTTGTTATCCCGAAGGATTTAAGGGTTCGGAGGATGATAGCCGCCTGGATCTCTCCGGAGTGGCTAAAGAGCACTTGTGGGAGTGCTAGCATCCCGTGTTTGAACTGGTAATCCTGGGAGATCCACCTAACGCAGATGCAGAGATACGCCTTTCGAGCTGGGGATGTCCACATATCTGTTGATATCTGGATATCGCCAATAGCTTCCTGCATGTTGTTCTGGAGTATTCGGCGATATCTCTCGTAATTGAGAACCAGGACACGGGTGAATGTTCTTCTGCTAATCTGTGCAAGGTCAGAGATCTCCGGGTTAGCAGAGAGGAGGATATCATGGAGTTCTGGCCACTCAATAGCATTGAGAGGAAGCCTCCTTCTAGCGCAGAGTGCCAGCAACGCCTGGAGATGCCGCGGCCGATCATAGGTCTCTCGAAGGACAAGTTCTCTCGAAGACTCATCCTTTTGAACCAAAAACGAATTCATGAACTGCTGACCAGGCACCAAGTTAGTCTTGGAAGAGTTTTGGTGGTCTCCCATGTCCAGCCATCTCTTCCACAGAGATGGGTGATTGAGGCAGAGATGCTCCCGGGCTCCTGATGTGTATATTGTGCTCCAACTCTTCTTCTTACTATCCCAACAGGCAATACAGTAATGCAGGCGTTTATTTGAGGACTTCCCACTTCGATCAGACCTCCTCTTTAGCCTGAATTCGGGCTCCGAACCTCGGGCATATCGAAAGAAGGTCCAAATTGAATTTTTCTCGGCGCGGATAGAAATACTCGGAGGAACACTGGAAGCAACACTGGGCGCCGGTAGGGAGATGTCCGGCGTGGGGGCGTTGTAGGGCCGCCAAGGGATAATGCATCCTGTGAGAAAGACATGGCTAGAATCTGTATAGAGAGATTGAGTACCGGTATGTAACAATGTATTTGGTGAGGATTTCGGTAGTAACAAGCAAGAAAGCAGATGAGGACCAAGTTGATTTCTCACAAAGGTTTCTAGCTATATATACATGCCAAGGAGCAAACTATCCAACGTGGTGCTAAGTAGGCTGCAGGTAGGCAGTAGCCGAGCTAGCGCAGGCAGTGGCAGGCAGTGGCAGGCAGCATGTCTGGTACCGGCAGTATCTGCACTCACGTGAGAGGTTACCGCAATATATCGATGCAGAATTAATTAAATTCGACGACTCCCGAAGGATTTCAGCATCTACAACCTTATCAAATGATTAGATCTAATTGACCAATCAGGAGTGAGTAGAGTGGGTAGCTCTACCCACTTCCACTCTACTCTACTTGGGTAGAGTAGAGGGGGTATCTCCTCTACTCTACCCGGTAGAGTGGGTAGAGCTCCCTCTACAATGCCCAAGTATGCTCAAGGGCTTCAAGATGACTTAGTGTCCATTGTCTGTGCCCGCTGTGGCGAGAAGAAACCGGCTGGTGACTTCGCCAGCAAACGGAAATCTGCTGGGAATACCAAGAACTGCCTGGAATGTCGTAGTCGGTGCAATTCTCATGTCAGCCCTGTCTCCCCACTCCGCAAGACATTCAATACTAACTAAGTGAAGCGTTCCAGATCCAAAGGCGCGATCCTGACATTAAGAAACCTCGCCATCGGTCCTTCTTCAACTGAGAGTCCCGCTCCGAAGAGAACTGAAGAAGATGCTGGCCTATCGCCTCTTAACGACAGACTCGGAACCCAGCCTACGTCGCCAGAGAGGCTACGGCAATGTCATACAGCCAAGACGTTATCCGGGGCGTCGATTAGCCAGCCGCGTGTAGTGTTGGGGACGCCAATTCCACCAACCCAACAAAGCTCGCGGCTCTTTCGTACAATAGCTCCCTCACCTCCTGTGCAGCCGACACTACTAACCGCCTCACATTCTGATCCGTCTACTATCCGAAGCAGCACTTCTCATATAGGTCACTCTGACTTGGCTCCTAGATTCCTCCAGTGCGGGAGAGACTCACAGGACAATTCCTCCATGGCTGGCGCAAGGGCCAAGCGGGCTGCTATCCAGCGAGGCCATCGTTCACGACGCCGTGCAGGGGAGACTGTGTCACTAACTCCCTCAATATTTCAACTCGGCGCGTTTAAAGGTTCGGAGGGGCCTGGGGCAGATATTCTTACTTAATGGTCGCAGTACTTCGGGCTAACCACAGAATGTAGATGCCAGCCAAGATCGACCGCGAGAAGAAGCTTAAAGATATCAAGTATCCAATCATTGACGAGAAGAGCATGCTAGGACTGCGTCAGCTATCTTGGATCGATGACCGTCTCCGAGAGGCGTTCCCGAATAAGAACGAAGAGTTCTTTGGCGGCCTGAACATCCTGTTGGTTGGTGACTTCTTTCAGCTTCCCCCTGTGCTGCAGAAGCCGCTTTATTACGATAAAGAGGTTCAGGGAGTAGAGATTAAGGGCAGAAACGCATATAGGCGATTCGATAAATCGGTCTTCTTGAAAGTTGTCCAGCGGCAGCGTGGCGACGATCAGGAGGCATTCCGCCTAGCTCTCGGGGAATTGCGGCTGCTTCAACTATCTGTGGAGTCCTGGAAGCTCCTTTCCAGCCGCGTACAGGCAAAACTAGACGATCAAGAGGTCGCAAGGTTTGTCAACGCCTTACGAGTATATGCCACTAAAGATAGGGTGAACGAATATAACCACTATCACCTCGACCGCCTCAGCCGGCCAGTCATCCAGGTCATGGCTAAGAACGTCGGCCCCGGCGCGGATGGCATGAAGATGAGGATGAGGGATCAGGAGCTTAGGAAACGACAGGTGCTCACACAGAATCCGTACATGTCACATAATACCAAGAATGGCCATGGCAATGGATCAGTACGTAGATAATGCAGTAGTAGTACTAGCTTCCCGGCCCGCGGACAAACAGCCTTCGGCTGAGGCTACCCCATGCACCCCATCGCCGCTCCAATGTGCATGGGGTGACGTAGTATTTTTTAGTTATGGTCCATTGGAGCTCCAGGAGCGTCCTGTCGCGCGACACGATTGTTTGGATGACTGAACAACAATCGGGAAGAAGATCCCCTGTGAATCGGGCAACGAAAGACTCTTGATTTTCTATCTAATGGAGCGACGAAGGTCGGTCTCTTATACCTATGCTCAATCTGCCGATATCATAGGCAGCAGGCTGCTGCCTGATGCTAGTGGTGGTCGTTCACCCTCCTCGTGAACTTGTTCACCCTCATCGTGATTCTTGCCTCATTTTGTGAACGAGCGACTTGATATTGACACGTCCAGAGCTCGAGATCCAGTCCAGTCTAAATCTCTCAAACTTCAGATCCAGTCTAGCTAAATCTAATCTATCCAAATCCAGTCCAATGCTAGTCCAGTCCAACAAGATCACTGGTAGATGATACACCCGCTGGCAGTCAGACGTAAGTACAGCAGACGGGGATATTACAGATCCGGTCCAATACTGGATCTCTAAGCAATCCGAGTACCCCCGGTTATCCCGTATGGCCTTGGACGTCATGACCGTGCCAGCAATGAGCGCCGAATGCGAGAAGCTCTTTTCGGCAGTTGGTTTAATGGTTACTCCGCTTCGCAATCGCTTAGATGCTAGCACAATAGGGCTAATTCAAACTCTACGGTCATGGTTACGAGCGGGGCTCATAGATGAGTTGGGCAACATATTGTTAAATGACGGCTTATAGCACGAGCTACTTGAACAAGGAGGAGAGCAGGGCGGGTACCGTGGTTGGTGATGAGTAATAATACTGCAGGGGGGTTCAACGAACTTCAATCAATATCAATTCAATCAACGGCTGGCCTTCGTTGAGTCAATCAACCGTTGAAAAGCTGAATAAGCAGTTCAATCAATCCACAGAAGGGCCTCGTGGACGTTGATGGATTGATGAGCATCTCTGGTAGTGATGATCGGCCTATCAATGTTCTTGGCCATCCCTAAAGGCATTATCTTTCGATGGTTAAGAGTCCTTGGTGTCCCAAAACCGAGACGCGATAATAAAGTCAGCTCGAAGGTTCCGTTGTGCCAGCTGTAGAATCAACGGCGTGACGAGCCCGTCTAGTGACTACGCGCATTAAAAGGTATAACAACGTCCGCTTTCGGGAAATGGGTTTCGTGTCAAGTTCCGGATATTTGATTGCGGCAGAGCAATTGGCCCTGATCGCTTGCGTAACATTGAAATTAATACATGAAGCTTAGTGGATGCCGGCGTAAGCTCTTCTCTTTTCAAGTACGCTAGTGCATGCTTTACCCGGCCGCATCCCGAGAAAGAAGCCGTGGGTGTACCCGCCCTCCGTCAGCGATATTTTTCCGGATCCCGGGCTCCGGATTCCGGGTTCCGCGTTATGGTGGCCATCGGGCATCGGCCCAAAATTTGTGACCTCAGCAAAGGGGCGGAACACGGAACGGACCACGGAACGAACCTCGGAATGGACCACGAAACGGCTCATTGCGCCTACCAAGTCAGATGTCAGGGTTATGGAGACGAGAAAAGTGAAAAGGTCATATATCCCGCATGTGGATTGCTAACTTTTATCTCGTCCTCTTAGAGTCAGATATCCACGATAGCAAAATAACACTCGGCCCCCATCGTGATACATTCTTCTCGTTCTCAAAATCGCGTTCAAAATTGAACTAGCACGAACTTCGTAACGACACGTCCATATTCCGCTGGCAACAATCGACTCTATTCAGCTCATTATGCCACTCTTACCAGCAATTGCTTCGCCCTCCTTGGGCAACGCCAATGTTCATTCCATCGATGAGAAGCTTAAACAGGCCTCTATTCACGGATTCAAGCTCATAGAAATTGTTGAGCAAGATTTGCTTGTTAGTGATGCAATTTCTTGTACACGTACGTACGTACGTACTGTATTTTAGCCGCTGTACGTACGTACAACTTTATTGTACGTACAAATATGTACCATACAAATTTCCCCCTTCCTTTTAGGTAATACTGGTAACTTAGTAGGCTTCTCACGGTCCTCGTCTTCTGCAATTCAAGCCTCAAACCTCTGTTTCCACCTCGGAGCCAACCCCCAATATATCACCCGTCGACTTTAATACACCCTCCCACTCAAAATCTCCACTGGTGGAGGCCATCACACCATCCATCCAGACCTTCTTGCCCTGCGCATTTACAAATAACTCGAGATATGAATCTTCGAGTTCTAGCCAGTCCTTCCCCTCAAGATCCGCCCAGCGCTTTTTCTGGGCGTACTTCTGATCCTTAAGGCGATCTAATACGCGGTCATTCATAAAAATAAATGCCTGCATATCAGCGTGCATGGGTGTAAGGCGATTCCGAGCTTTCGTTTGTAACAGAGAAACGGAGTTGGCAAGCGTATTCATGACCGGCGGAGTTTTTGTACAGCCCCGTGTTTGTACAATGTGACCCACAAATTACCTTATTAGGAAAACATGGACCCTCGTCGTACGTACGTAGTACGTGTACGTACTTTTTCTTTTGTACGGTACGTACGTACAAATGAGTTGTACGAAAAGTACAACATCACTATTGCTTGTGCAGGCGAGAAAGTTAGAAGGCGGAGTGACGGACTCTAACCAAGTCGAGGCTGCCAAGTACGTCAAGTCGCTGTGCAACAAGGAAGGCATCAAACCCTTCGTGTTGCAGCCATTCTGCTTCTATGAAGGCCGACTGGATCGCAGAGAGCATAAAGCCAAGATCGACAAACTGAAACTATGGATGGAACTCGCCAAGGTGTTGGACGTCCAGGTGGTCCAAGTTCCTAGCAATTGGTTGCGAGAAGGCACAACTGGAGATATTGACGTGATCGTTAAAGACCTGGTTGAAATGGCAGAAATCGGACTTCAACAAGACCCCGTCGTCTCATTTGCGTACGAGGCCGTTGCTTGGGGGACACCTATCGATACATGGGAGGGTGCTTGGGACGTCGTGAAGCGTGTCAATAAGCCGAACTTCGGGCTTTGCCTTGACACTTATCATATCGTAGCCCGCGTCTGGGGCGATCCGACTATACCCGGATGCAAAATGTCTACTGGCGATATCGACCTTCAAAGATCCATGGTGAGACTAGTCAAGGATGTGGATGTCGAGAAGATATTCTACGTGCAGCTGGGAGATGCCGAGCGATTGAACCAACTGCTGATTGCGGGACATCCTTTCTACTCCAAGGAACAGCTGCCACGAATGAGCTGGTCAAGAAATGCTCGTCTGTTTGCATTTGAAGCGACTGAAGACGGATGTTTACCCCTCGAGCCTGTCGTGGATGCCATTATGAAGGGTCTAAAGTATAAAGGATTTATCAGTATGGAGACGTTCTCGAAGAAGCTATTTGACGACGATCCAGAGATCCCAAAATTGTATGCTGCTAAGGTTATGAAGAGTTGGAACGAGATGTTGAAGAGACTGAAGTAGGTCTAGTTACGCGAAGAATGGTGGAACGAGACATGCGAAGTAAATAAGACACCGAACTCCTACTGATGAAAACGTATGATTCGTGACGAGATGATAAATATACAATCACAGCCACTTTTCTGTATAAGTTTGGCTGCTTAATAGTCAAATCAAAAGCAACACCATGCCGGATTGTGTTACCGTAGGATATCGATAAGACGGTTGAAGCAATTTGGACACTGCTAGCAGGAAACAGTGATCTTATTGGATTGGACTGGAGTGGACAGAAAATGGCTGGATTGGTGTCGCAAGTCAGGCATGATCTTAACGAGCCTCAGGAAACAACGGCACTTAAGGTAGTACCGGTAATCAAACTGTGTGCTTCAAGTAAAACCTGTAGGATGGAGTACCCCGCTCTTTAGACATCAATCAACACACTGCTGCTGCTCATTATCGATTACCTGATTTTTGATCCTTTTAGCACGCTCAGTGCGACACTTAGGTTCCGTTGGATTCTGTCAGATACGTCAGAGGTATATATCACATCTATCAACTGATGAGACTGCGGCCCGGTCTCAAAAGGCCCGGACCCCCCAGATCCGGTTTTAAGAAAACTGTCAGACAATTGGCTCCACAGGGATCATTGTTGGCATCGGTCAATTGATGAGAATTATCTAAGGAGCAAGAACTCAATGACAAGATGCACTGAGCCGTGCAGCTCTTTTATACACAAATGAAAGCGTTGGCTGTTTAGGCAGCAGCCTGCTGCTTGGCGCTAATTATGGTCGTTCACTCTCATCGTGAACTTGTTCACGATGATCGTGATCCTTGCCTCATTTCGACGGCAGCTGCTCTAGTGGGGCCGGGGCTTGATATGCGACACACCCCCCAGCGTTGAGTGATCAAGTCGACGCTGCTAGAAGCTATCACAACCAGCCATAAAATCACCATCATCCTATTGCATAGCTTGGTCTCCTAAGCCCACCTCCCTCTTGATATCGACCAAATTCAGCATTGAGCGGAAGTGCTCAAACTTAGATCTGGACAGAGCTTTCGTCAAGCCGTCTGCTGGCATTTGATCAGTCTTGAGGTATTCCACCAGAAATCTACCTTTCTTGAATTCCTGCTTCAGCCACATGTTCTGGACGTCAACATGTCGCAACTTCGTCGTAATTCTCTGGTTCTCCTCAACTACAAGTCGGATCGACTGAAGATTGTCGCAGTATATCTTAAGTGGTCCAAGATCAAGAGAGATATCCCTGAGAAGGCGGTCTAGGGCGTAGCTCTCCTTGGCTGTTCTTTCTAGGCTCAAGATTTCTGCTTCAGTTGTCGAAGTCGTGACTGTGTCTTGGAGACCAGCCTTCCATACGACGGGTCCGTTGAACAGTGTCATGACATATCCCTGCGATGAGCGTCGGGTCTCGATGTCATCTGCAAATGACGCATCACTTGCGATCACAAGAGCCTCTCCTGCGTGCATCCCATCATAGATGATGGCAAGGAATCTCGTCGCGTAGAGGTAACGAATGCATTGGTTGGCTGCAGCAAGATGTTCAGGCGATGGGTTCGTCAAGAACCTTGCAAGCTGGGCTGCTGCTCGCGCTATGTCCGGTCTGGTCATAACTGCGATATACATCAAAGACCCAACGCGTTCTTGATACGCTTTGACTTCTTCCTTGGTGGCCTGTCCGTCATATTTGACAAGAGGGATCGTTGTGATCGGGATCGATGGCACTCGAAGTTTTGAGTCGTAGAGCTTGAATTTTCGTGCGATTTTCTCAACGTAAGCGTCTTGGCAGAGGTAGATCTTCCGATTTGGTCGATCCCTAATAACTCTGATGCCAAGATACCATTTGAACTCTTCTTCGCGCAGGCTGTATTTGCATTGGAGATGTTGAACGAGGTTGTCTACCACCTGCTTCTCTTGCCGTGTGCTGAGGATCAGGATATCGTCAACATAGACAAGAACTAGGATCTTGCCATTGGTAAAGACGCAGGGTTCTTCATCCGTGCGATCAATCCCTGCTTCCTTGAGCGCCTCAGAAATCTCGTTATACCAAAGGAGTGGAGCTTCGCGAAGGCCGTAGAGGGCCTTGTCGAGTTCCGCGATCATGGTTGACGTTTCCCCTGGCTTCAGGAAACCAAGTTCCACATATCCCTTGGGAAGCTGAACGTAGACGGGTTGGTCCTTCTTGAGGTCACTGTAGAGGAATGCGTTCCCAACGTCGAATTGTCGAATCTCGAGATCGAATCGTGCCGCTGTTGCCATCATGATCCTGAAGGTCTTTGCTGCAAGCGTGGCGGCATAAGTTTCCAGTCCGCCATCGTCATCTTGGAGATCCCCACGGACACAGACGCGAGCCTTGCACCTTTGGAGGTAACCATCTTGATCGAATTTATAGGTGAATACCCACTTCAACGGAAGGGGCAGTCCACGAGCTTTATCGCGTTCGACCAGTCTCCAGGTGCCTCGTCGGAGGAGATCGTGTAATTCCTTTCTTATGGCTGCTTTGAATTCTGGGCCCATTGGGTGGTCTTCTAGATCCTGATATCGTTTGGGAAGTCGTACAAGTTCATCCCGGTGAAATCGATGATCTCGTGCCGTCTTGGAGACTGCGGCGAGAAAGACGCTATGAAATGTTGCGAGGTTTCCCTCTGGATGTTGATCGGTTGGAAGCTGGGTAGTGAAAACGCTGTGCACGTTATCATCATACTTCCGATTTGGCTTTGGTGTCCGGTCACTCTTGCGAGTCGGTTGGTCACCGTAGAGTTCCTTTTGGCTGCGGCGTGTGCGCGTTTTGCCGCGAGCTTCAGGAGTTGTTTGGTCACCTGACGGCTGCTTGTCCGGTTGCATGCTATTGCCTTCTGGGGAAGGTCGCCGGCGTGGGTTCAGCGGTTGAACTACGATCGTGTCCCGGGTGACTCCTTCAGGACTAAGATCGCGTGACTCAGTTGAACTTGGAATGGCATGACTTGGCTCGATGTCTTCGAATCGGCTGTCTGGCGATGGGGCAGCTGATCTTTGCATCGGAGGGCCATGGTATTCGTCAAGGTCACTGTCTGGACCAGCCACGGACCGTTGGGCAGGTGAATTCGGGTCTGTTTGCAACGGCGGGTCTGGTGTTGAAGTGTTCGAGCCGGTTGACCCGAAAGCTGGTGAGGCGTCCCTACTGACCAGCTGTGGTGTTGGGTCCGGCGTCGGAAGGATTGGTGGTTCGCCCAGAGGTGTGAGAAGTCTTTGCGATAGAGGCTGTACAGGCTGTGACGTGCTGTCTGCAGCACCTGAAGTGGCTCCTCTAGCGTCTTCCACCCCCGAGTTCGAACCGTCTGGGTTGAAACCCAAGATGTGGTCATCGAACTCATAGAGAAATTCGTCCAAGATCGTGTCCCAGTCTCGCCGAGGAAGTGGCTCCAACGCCTGCGGTGTTGGTCTGTATTCCACGACCGCTTCCGTCTCGAGCTGTTCTTCTTTCTCTGGGTCAAAGAATTCCTCTTCATTGAATCGTACGTCTCGGGACAGGATGACCTGATTGAGCTTGGGGACCCAGATACGATAGATATTGCTAGCATGATAACCAACGAGATATCCAACGTGTGCTCGTGGGCCAAGCTTGAACTGATTGATGTCTTTCCCGGCCTTATAGCGGCTGTTTAAGGGATATGCTTTGCATCCATACGCATAAATCCCGCGCCAGTCTGGTCGGAGGTCCTTTGTTGCATCAAAATCGACGTTTGGTGGTCTATACCATCGAAAGTGCTGGTGAAACCAACGGTCCATCTTCTCCTTGGGTGACATCCACTCGTTCCTGCGGCTGGGAAGGATATTATGTATCCAAACGGCTGCACGGTAGAATTCTGGCCAGAGATCTTGCGGAAGGAGGCCAATCATACAGCGCATTCGTAGCTGATTGATTCCACCAGGTCGTTCCGCTCCACCAGTCGGTTCTTTGGTGTGCGTCGGCGGAAGTTCAATCTCCATTCCTACCTCTGTCGCCCAAATCTGAAACTCGGAGTCTCTTTGAAAAGGTAGATTAATGACGGCCCTTTCGTTGTCGATTCTGATCTTGCAGATCGATGCACCCGTGTGTCGCTTGACTCGGGCCTCAAAGTTCTTGATGATCTTGCTGACTTCCGTCTTTGAAGCCAAGGACCAGGAGAACATCATGCCGCTGAATTCGTCTGTGATAAGCAGAACGTAGCGGTGTCCATTGTATGCCGCAGGGAACTCGAAGATGTCGATGAAGATCCGGTAAAACGGTTGTCTTGACCGGTTTGGTGATTCCCTGCGGGAGATAATCTCGGTCGCCTTGCCAGTGCCGCAGGCCGTGCATTGAACAGTAGTCGGACCCTTGATCCGGACTCCCTTGGTCTGTAAGACAAGTTGTTCAAGTGCTTGTGGTCCTGCGTGGCAAGAGCGAAGATGCCATATTTCGGAAGAATCTAGTCGCGGTGGAGCCGGAACCCTTGAAGTCGCCATTCTTTGTCGTCTCGGCTTGAGGCGGTCCGCTTGGAAAGAGGAAAATACATCTTGGAAGGCGTTGAATACGGAGATCAAGGATTGTGGAAGCTTGAAGTAAGAGCGGGAAACTGGCTTGTATTCGACTACATCGAGGTCGTATTGGTCTGTGAGACGACAGAGAATATCATTGTCGTCGTAGGTGCCCATTCGGAGCGTATTATCAAACCCACAATGCCATAATCCCTTCCTTGCAAGTTTCTTCGCGCTGATGATGTTCGTATGGAACCTTGGCACATACGCAACGTCAAGGAGGACAAGAGCGCGCGTGTTTCTTCCGTCTTCACCATCCAGCACGTTTTCCATCCTTCGGATGCCTCGTGCTTCGACCTTCAAGGAACCTTCGCCGATCATAACGTAGTCGGTTTCCACAGCTTCGCGGACGTCAGTCAGCAGACTCTTATCATTAACGATATGAGTAGTTGCTCCACAGTCATAGATCGTCGAATTGTAAAGAGGATGCTTCTCGCGTAGGGCTGCAAAGACTGAATCGGAGGTTCCACTGGAGAGGCCGTTGGCATCGATGGTCAAGCCAGCAAAGTCTCCGTGTTTACGTGGGTTCCCCTTGTCTTCTGGTTGATCCGACTTGGCGGTCGCTGCCAAGCCCTTGACTGTGTCGACAAGGTTCTTCCACTTGGCTTGCTTCAGAGCCTCCTTGCAGGTCTTGACGCGGCTGGACTTAACGTGTCTTCCATCCTTGGACTCGCCATTGGTTGCGATCTGCACTGCGGCACAATCAACGGGCTTCCATCGATGTTTGGACGACGGCAGTCCACACGGACAGTGGCTTTGGGCTGCATCAGAGACGGCAAACACGGTGTCGGTCAGCTTGCTGGTCATTCTGGTGCTTCGAACCTGTTCGTGAAACAGTTCGCCCAGCGCGCGTAGTGTGACATCCATCTTGAGGCCGAACTTCTTGCTGTTCATGATTTGAACCTTCTGCTGGCTTGCCCAAGTTGCATCGAAGGCTGAGACGGCAGTGAGGAAGTCATTGAGGGCAGACTGTCCTTCCAGTTCAGCGATCTTGTGCCTTTCGCCTTCTAGCTTGGCTTTACTCCAAGCCACGAGCCAGTCCTCCGGCTTGACCCTCTTAGTCTGGGCCAGGACCTGACGATATCTTAAGCGCGCTTCCTCCTTCTGTTCGTCCTCGGAGGGTGCAAGACTTGACTTCAGGTCGCGGACAATTGTGCGAAGGTCAGACTTAGAAGTCGTGTTGCCAAGGTAGGTCTTATCGACGGTTGATCGGACCCAAACAGCGAGTTCAGCATAGGCACGCTGCCGGTTGGCGAAGGTCGCGAGCTTGACCTTGTATTCTGACTGCAGGCGAGTGAGTCGAGTCCACTGACCATCGGTCAGGTCCGTAGCCGGCTCTGGTCTTGGTCCGGCGACCGCAGCGTTCTGCTGGGTTGCGTGTGTCCAAGCCTTGTAGGCAGCCTTGTTGAGTAGACCGAGCATTTCTTCAGAGGTCATGGGTTCCTTTGGTTCTTCCAGGATCGGAGCATCCTTATCGGGATCGACAAAGTCGAAGATCTTGGAAGTCTCAGCCCTTGAGACGAAATCGTCGTACCAGGCAGTCCATTCGGACGGTCTGGAGAGCGCAACTTCGGACTTGGCTGTCATCTTTGGAAACGCTTGGTATTGGGCAGCAAAAAAGAAGGGGCCGACAGGCAGGCAGGCAGCAGATGAGGCTTGTGGCAGGATTCGGATCCGTTATGTGATGTGTGGTGATAGGCGTCGTGCAAGTGTCCTTGCACAACGGTCGGAATCAGCTATGATGAGCGCCTAAAGTGCTACCGGGCTCATAACTGTCAGACAATTGGCTCCACAGGGATCATTGTTGGCATCGGTCAATTGATGAGAATTATCTAAGGAGCAAGAACTCAATGACAAGATGCACTGAGCCGTGCAGCTCTTTTATACACAAATGAAAGCGTTGGCTGTTTAGGCAGCAGCCTGCTGCTTGGCGCTAATTATGGTCGTTCACTCTCATCGTGATCCTTGCCTCATTTCGACGGCAGCTGCTCTAGTGGGGCCGGGGTTTGATATGCGACAAAAACCTTATTGTTGCTTCTATGATGATAAAGGCATCTCTGTATATAAAGGCAGCTGCGAGCCCTCTGTTAGCAGGGCAAGAATAGAGCACAGTTCACTCGAAAAATCTTACATATTCTCATTACTGGTAGTGTCTGGTTTTCAGGGTGGTCAATTCCACCTTCCGCCCCACATTTTCAATTTTATGGAAGTTGTCAGACGGAAGGTTCCGGCGCGGCCGATGCCTCAGGCCACAACCCGGGATCGGGTAGGTAACTCTGAAATCCCACACCCGACTACCGGCCGTTGATAAGGAAGAACACGATCACACAGTGTTGAGACCGTATGACTAAGATGGTCCGATCTGCTGGTGGCTGGGATGTGGATACTATGTAAGGAGCTGTGCTCCTCTCAGACATATGTAACTTAGACCTTTAACATCACCTGCAACCTTTTTGCTTCACCACACAGAGATTACAGAGATAGAGGCTTTCAAGCTGATCTAATTGACTATTCCCTAACTCACGGGATACATCGTTCTCATCATATTATTGCCCGTCGTATCAGGCCCGATCGACCCGGCTCAGAGTACTGTTAGCACAATGTCAGCAACATATGGTCCTACCCGAGGGCGTGGGCTGCTACTCGAAACGGCTCGACAAGGCGCTCCCCGGCAATCACGTTTGCGCACTCTATGACCCCCTCAAGAGGCGCGAAGCCGACACCCTGGCACAGCTACGAACGGGGATGGCGCGGGTCAACAAATACCTACACAGAATAGGCGCGGCAGAGTCAGATATATGCGAATGCGGAGAAGAGGAGGAAAGCATAGAACATTTCCTGTTCAAATGCAGGAAGTGGGAGACGCAACGAGAGGATATGCGGAGAATTAACCAAACAAAGATGGGGGATCTCTCGTTCTTTTTAGGCGGCAAGACGGCGGCGGACGGAGACAAGTGGAGACCGAACTTACAAGCGGTGCGAGCAGCGATCAAGTTTGCGATAAGAACGGGAAGATTGGATGTTACACAGCCATAAAAACCTACTAACAACACAAAAACAGCTAAATCTGGCACTACAGCCTCTCACAGACAGACCAGGCTTCAGCCGCTGAGGATAGGACGCTGACCACTTGGAGAATCTGGCCTTCAAGCAGGCCTGTCGCATAGGAACAAGAGGGGCTAGAAATGGGAAGAACCAGGAGTGGAAGGCTAGGAAACAAGAGACCGGAAAAACAACGTAACGAGGGTTAGCGTTGTGGGCCCTATGAGGCTTATCCTCCCGGGCGGAATAAATTCATTCATTCATTCTGTACAGTATCATGGGAGTGTTCCGAGAAAGAGTCCTCGGAGCCTGCTGTGGGGCCGAGCCTGCTGTGGGGCCGAGCCTGCAAACCTAATTTTGTATTGCACAATATGTCTCGGAAAAATTCCCGGTTGACCAATAATACCCCTGCATAGCCTGCCGATGCTGATAGCAATTGCGGGGGATAGCAGTGGCAGTACAAGAGCGTCTCGACTTTGGGCAATTGTGGTCAAGTTTGATGTCTGCCACGTCTCTGCCTTCTCGGTGGCTCATCTACCTGACCCTGCATAGACACTCGGCAGTACGGGACTTTCTAGAGAGCGACAGCACCCGTTGCTTAGCGGGTTACGAGGCTCACAACTCTATCTAAAAACATCTCTTCTTTTGCTCGTGCTGTGCGAGCACTTGACCAAAGTTCCCGTCAACAGGGGGGGAGTGACCTGATGGAACATGGAGATCAAAACTCTCGAAATGTGGCCTATTATACGGTGGTTGGCTGATCCAACATCCCGACACCCCACGGAGCCCGAGTCTTGACCGTTCTTCGGGCTACTATGTAGTTGGACTCAAACCACGATGTGTGATCTTTGACGATCCAATGCAACATATCGCAGCTCCCCGAAACTTTCACATGGACGGCAAGGTATGTCCGAATGCATCCTTCTAGGCTGCAGATCTGAGATCTCAAGAGTATAATTCCCCATTCGTTAGGGCCTGAGGCCAAGAAGACGTACCGTAGACCAAAGTGTCCCGCTCGGCTCCACGTTGTCGCACGGAACCCATGACTCAGGTTCAGGGGTCAAGATATATGTGTATATATATGGTGAGGTTGTGTGTTTGCGGAGCCGAGTTCAAGTTTCCTCGTCCTACCTACTCACCCTGTGCTTGACAACCCTCCACGTCTACCATGACGGAACACCTCATCTTCAATTTCCTTCCCTCCGCCATAGGCTTCTTTACAGTGATATTGGCCTTATCTAGTCTTTACCAGATCACATCATCCCCTCTGAGGGAGGTACCAGGTCCCTTTCTCGCCCGCTTCTCGAATATCTGGTACTTCTTCCACGTCAACCGCGGCGAGTTCGAGAAGGACAACCTCGCTCTCCATCGCAGATATGGCCCCATCGTCCGATACGGCCCCAACCGCTACAGCTTCAGCCATGTGGATGCCGCTCAAGCGATATACAGCATAGGTGCCGGAAGCCGCTTCGTCAAGTCGCCATGGTATCGTGCCTTTGAATCTCCCATTCCCAACGAACCAGACCTTTTCTCCGACGCAAACATCCAGCGTCATGCTCAGAGGAGACGAAAATACCAGAGTATATATTCTCTATCCTCCATGGTGTCTTATGAGGCGTTCGTGAACGAGTGCGCCGATATTTTTGATCAACGTCTACGGGAGATGGCGAGCGATAAAGCAACAGGAAAGAAGGGGTGGTTAGTCGATATGGGCCATTGGTTTCAGTGCTATGCCTTTGACGTCATCGGCATGATTACTTACTCCAAGCGTCTAGGCTTTCTCGATGACGGTGCCGATATCGGCGACGTTATCGCTGGCTTAGAGTGGGTGATGAAGATGAACAGTCTGGCAGGCATTTATCCTTCGATGCATACGATTGCGTCCACCATAGTAAACTGGTTGCCATCGACGTCAATAACAGGGTTACCATTCATTGTCCATTTCACCCAGCAATGTATAACCGCGCACCAAGCACAGCCCAAGGCTATGATTCCGGAGGATGGAGAGAGCGAAGAAACGATGGACTTCTTGACCAAGTTATTAGCCCGCCACCGCCGAGACCCAACGAGGTATAATAAGTGGTACGCCATGATTGGCTGTGCACAAAACATGGCTGCTGGATCGGATACGACGGGTATCAGTCTGTCTGCCACACTCTACTACTTGCTGAAGTATCCACGCACGATGGAGAAGCTCCGACAAGAAGTTGACGAGCGCGTGTCCCCCTCTCAAAACATTTCCTTCAAGGATAGCCAGTCGATGCCCTATTTGCAGGCAGTCATCAAAGAAGCGTTGAGGCTACACCCAGCAACAGGCCTTCCACTTGAGAGGGTTGTCCCAGACGGTGGTGCTACCATATGCAACCAGTTCTTCCCAGCTGGGGTAAGAGCCTCGTTGGCCCATGGAAAGGGTTTTTTTTAATTTCCACTGATCATCCTTTCCTGCAGACCATTGTCGGAATCAATACCTGGGTGGAGCACCAAAACGAGCAGATCTACGGCCCTGATGCCGCAGAGTTCCGGCCAGAGCGATGGCTGGTGGATGATAAGGGCAAGATAGCTTTCATGAACCGCCACTGGATGCCTGTGAGTCAAATTTCATATTGAATTAACGGGATAACTCTTAACTGACCCGTCGCGCTTTAGTTTGGCCTCGGTTCGCGGACGTGCATAGGAAGGCATGTTTCATACCTCGAAATGTTGAAGCTTATCCCGAGAATCGTACGAGACTTCGATTTCGAATTAGCCGATGAGCTTAAACATGGTAGTAAGTCTTGGAAGACCAACAATTATTGGTTTGTTAAGCCAAAGGACCTTAACGTCAATGTGAGAGTTCGGTCCTTCTAGGAAGGATCAGGTTTGAGGTTCTGGTGATAGGGATGCAATGGGACGATGGTAGTCACAGAGCCTCCCTGATCTCCAGGTTATAATACTTTATAATATACATAAGCTAAGACAACAAGAGGTTGCAAGTAGGCTAGGTCTTGAGCAGGGTAGGGCATCAATCCGTGACGGGCGTTCATGGATTGACGAATAGGATGGCACGTCCCTTCAAACAAGCCGTGCCAACCTTGCATTCTCGCTTAACCGTACGGTGGCACCTTAGGGTGGAGTCGGCAAAAACCGCAAATGCCTCAAATCCAAAAGGTGCTACCGTACCTTGTCCGTCAGTGACAACCACCCCGCGTCAAAGTTAACGCGTTTGCTGCTATTTTTGCTGTTTTTGCCCTTGTTATTTTGCTGCTGCTTTTGGCCCCTTGCTGCCAACTTGCCTTCCTTCATCAATTGCCCTGATTGAAGCTATTCAGAGTGTTGAAATAGGAAGATTCAAGTTGCTTAATTCATGCTAAAAGTGCAGTAGGTGAACCACTGTTTATATACAGGCACGATCTCTTGTAGAATGTTCCTCCTTCTTCCACACTTTGCCACCGACTTGGTCGCCTCACACTTGTGATCTCCAACACAGAGTCATCTTTATCCTTATCTTCTTCATTGTCACAATGTCTTCGTCACCCTCTTCATCGCAGCAAACTGCCCGAGACAGTTCTAACATCTTTCGTGATGTCTTTAAGCCACGCCGTTCCATTGAGTAACAGCTCCGTGGAGCCCTCGAGACAGTTCTGCGGTTGGTACCCAAATCACAGATCTTCCGAATGCAACTTGGAATCGACGCCGCTTTGTCCTTGAGAAGCAGCTACATAGAAAAAAGACAAGGTCGTCCTGGATCCAGAATCACGGGATGTTTCTCGTTGAGCTTGACTGCGACGGTAAGGAGCTAAACGCAGCACTCTGGTCTTGTCGACGTTGTGATGAGGCCGGAAGTCCCGAGTTATTCGGCGCCAAAGCAACATCAGCCTCTATATCCCACCTTCGGAAGTAAGTCTGCTTCAATGAAGCTATTCGGATGTCCAATTGACTGGCCCAAGGAAGCACAGGATCCTCGAATCTTCGACCTTTAGTACTGACGATACGAAATCTTCTGTCCTTGACTTACAGCTCGATGCTGCTTTTAAACGACCTCGCCTTGGACGTTCGTCAGTACCTCGATCGACGATTGAGCGTATTCGAGACCTCAACGTCGGGCTTACGGTTGATGCAGATCTTCTCTTTTCGACAGTATCCAATCAATATCTACAGCAGGTCTTCACGACGCTAGATGCCAACCTAGCAGCACAAGTGCCTTGGAGTAGGTCCACTGTTCGACGAGACCTCGATAAAATCTTCACGTTAAAGAAGGTGCAGATTCGTCAGCAACTTCGTGAAGCTATCACGAAGATCCATCTTAGCTTTGATCTTTGGACGTCACCGAACAGGTTCGCGATGATGGCAGTCCATGCGCACTTTATCGGCAATAAGGGCAAGCAGCAGAACGTCCTTATTGCCCTCCGTCGTCAATTGGGCTCTCATGACGCTGAGAACCTCGCTCATACGCTCGAGAAAGTCGTCAGGGACTGGGATATTCAGGATCGAGTTGAACCGTGATATCTAACAACGCGACGAATAACGATACCTGCCTCAAACACTTATATCCCCGCCTTGACAGTTCGATGACACCAATTGACATCCAAGAGCGCCGGATGCGTTGTTTTGGTCACATCTTGAACCTTGTTGCGCGTGCCTTCTTATATGGGGACGACGCCGACTCTTTCGAGCTTCAATCCCTTGCGTTTGAGGTGCTACAATGCGAAGAAGATGACTTACAACATTGGCGACGAAAGGGTCCTGTCGGGAAGCTTCATAACGTCATTCGTTTTATCAGAGCTTCGCCTCAACGAAGCGAAGCATTCAAGCGGATTGCTCACGAGGTAGAAGAGGAAGAGTTCTATCTTCATGACGAATCAAGCGCGGAACTTGAGGTTATCCAGAACAACGAGACGCGCTGGAACTCGACGTATCTGATCATTGAACGCGCCTTCAAGAAGCAGGATGATATCGACAACTTCATCCGGCAACTGGAGCGTGATCCTGATCGCTCGAAGCACGTTCCTACTCAAGACCACCTGTCCATTGACGATTGGCGCCTGCTCGGCGAGATCAAAGAGATCCTTGAGCCTACATATCGTCTCACGATGCGTTGCCAAGGCTGGGGCAAAGGGGACGGCAACGGGCGCCTTTGGGAGGTTATGACTGGTATCGAGTATCTGCTAGAGCATCTCGAGGACTGGAAATTACTCTATAACGATGATAGAGATAACGGCGCCAATTTTGCAGCAGCAAGTCTCTGCCCGGCAGCAAGCAGAAGGGGCACAAACGGAGGCAGCAGACGTCAACTCTACCCGGCCAAGAACACCGCCTACTCCAATATCTCGCCCGACTCGAGCTCGCCAACGGCCGGCCAGACTTGACGAATTTGAGGTCGGATATACACCACAAGCTCGCCGCCCCAGAGCTTTACAACAAGAAGAAGATGATGGATTCGATGAAGACGCGCTGCCTCAGCATGCTCGGGTCGAATTGGCTGAATTCGAGAGACCTACGGCGAGATCTGTAAGTGATACCCTTGCGTTAAGTGGCGACTACCGCGCCTATGTCCGGACGTCAATCAACAACGCATGGGTCAAGGCAAATGAGTATTATGATAAGCTTGGAGAGTCATCGTTATTTTCTGCTGCTGTTATTCTACATCCAGCATTGAATTTGACTTGGCTCGAGGCGAATTGGGCAGCACCAGAGCAGTTGCAGTGGTTAGGGATGTTGTACAGTTTGTACAACTGTGTTGTACGTACGTACGTACAGAAAGAAAATGTACGTACACGTACTATGTACGTACAATCTAGACCCATAATATTCCTAATAAGGGAATTTGTGGGTCATATTGTACAAGCACGGGGCTGTACAAAAACTCTGTTGGCTTAGCAGCTCAACACACTCTGCCATTCTCTCCCGATTGAAGGTATCGCCAAAAGATGGCGCCCACTACGGTTGACTGTAGGGCTCACTGTCTCAAAACCCCTTTTCCAAAAAAATTCATCATTAGAGCCACCCTAGCGTATCTACATATGCCTGAAAACCCCAATTACATGAATATTCAATTAAAGCAAGATGAATATTCCATATACAAGGTCATACAACAATTTTTCCTCCTGTACACGTCATCTTTTCCCTGTCACATTCTCCATCAATACATATCAGCAAAAACACCAACTGTATTACATATGTCACCTCCAATTAACTCCGCAACTGCCAAGCAGCCATCAAACAAAGCTGCACTCACGTCATGGGCTCTTACAAAGGCGCAATTGCTACGGCCTGCAAAGGTGATAAGATGTCAAGAGCAGGCAACAGAGAGCCGTCTTTTACAGCTGAATACACGAGCTAGACAAGGGCGGTCTTCATCAACTGGCCTTGACCTAACCCGTACACAGAATATTGATGCACTACTCATCTATATTTATGGGACTTTACGCACACCTTCCTGTTTGCAATGTGCAAGAGGAAATGGCATTTTTGAAGGGTGTATCACTAAGAGTGATATTGCTGCTGGCGCATGTGCGAACTGCACATATTCATCGAGAGGAATTCGATGTTCATATCATGGTAAGTTATTGAACCTTTCTTTATATAATAAATACTAATAAGAATAAATTAGATCGGCCAAAAGAAACACAGTTATCTCGATCCATAATAGAGAAAATCGTGAAGGAGTCTACACCTGATCAACTACGTGCATTTGGAGCAGATCTAATTGAAAGAGCTAAGATCCAAGAGGAACTTAGCTCCACACAACCCGAAGAGTAACTAGTCTAGGATTACAGGTGATGAGTCATGTTGCATCTAGCTGATGGAAATGATCATATATGTGAGAAGCTCTTGATATTCTTCCTATCTAACGAGGGTCTTTGGGTCAGTCTTATAGACGAAGAAAGTGACGATGACCTCGGATGACCTCGGACAGCCGAGAGGCTCCGGATGCTTCGGGGTCTTGGCTTTATCTAGCTATTGGCCTGAATGAAGGAAATGCTAGGCTGGTGACGAGGCTGGTGACGAGGCAGGTGGCGATGGACGCCTATGATGATAGAAGGAAAAGCTTCACTTCCGCAGTAGCCGTTGAGATCCGATATACCGATATATGAGTCATTAGTGCTAATATTCTCTGTATTTAATGTGAAAATTTTTGCGTACGCAAATAATTTAACTTAATCCTTCTTTATTATTCCTAACCATGAATTCCGCAATCTGTTCCAAGAAGGGTTATCTCCATTCCGTTGTATTGGAGTTAAACCCAGACTGGGTTCGTTGTTATTTCTGTGGAGAGAATATTATACCTTTAACTCTTCCTTCTTCTGCCAATCCTCAAATTGACATGGTCGATTTGACTGAAGACAGCCCAATCCCACCTACACACGCACGATCACGACGACTCCAACATGCACCTGCACCTGCAATGACTATCCCTTCCTATAATCCTGCTCAACTGGAATCCGCTGTCAATCAAGGCAACCAAAGCCGAAGTCTCCACGCTCAAGCTACCCGAACGAAGTCGATACCCAATACACCCATTGAGTTGGCAATTACCTTATATACAGCAGCATATAAGTGTATATCAAGCGGTCAATTGGATATCAGGAAGTGGCAGTCTGGATCTCCTACTATCGCTGGGAGAGTTGGCAATTGCTTTGTTACAAACGCAACACATAACTATCCTTCACATGCGGACCTTGTGAGATCAGTTGCTGCACGTGCAACAACTGATGCAACATATCGGGCCGTTGACTGGGAGTTCATTTCTGGTTGCACCATTAACAGTTCGCAAAGTATTGTTTTCTTTTCTCAGGAAGTTCTAGAGACAACTTCTCTTGCTGCATTTCTCCATGCAATCAATCCTCAAAGTCCGCATCCAACCAGGGTCAATCTTTCACTTCTTTATGCTTATGAAGCGAAAGAGGAGGAAGATAACATGATCACCCCTATTCCAGTGCGAAAGAAGAAGGTCAAGGGCGAAAAGGATCTATCTCTTCCAATACAAAACAAACCCCCAACACCATCTCCAATTAATCGCAAACGAAAGGCATCTACACAATCAGCTCCAGCAACAGATAAGAAGGTAAAGGTAGACAAGAAAAAGGAGGAGGTATTGGTCTTACTAGAGAAGTCTAATGAAGAAGATGACTTAGCTGCATTCTTCGATACTGATGTGTATGGATCGGATTTGAATGGACAAGATAATATGGTTATAGAAGTGGCTGGGCAAGGTAGTGAGGATTTGGAGGCACTTATATCAGATGATGGAAGTAGAGAAGTTATTGAGGAAGGTGTAATTAGTACAGGGCGGAAGACTGGCAGTAAACAGCCACTGCCTCCATTAAGTATGGTAACTCGCCAGCGTAAGTAGTTTCAATCTTCTCAAGTCTTTTCCTTTATTAATCAGCTGCTATCCATGAATAAAACACTTCAATGTCAATATTCTGAGCCTGTAGAATTTGACTAAGTCGATCTCGCCCATCTCGAGGTCGGTCAAGTAAGGATAGTCGTGGTGAATTCCCATTCTGAATATAAAGAGCCAATTCAACTCGTAGAAGATTGTACTCATCTAAAAGTGGATGTGTGACAACGTTCGAAATTTCTGGTAAAGAGCCAATTGTCCTTGTAATGATATCTTGACAAATAGACATTGTTTCTTCTGGCAAGAAAGCATCCAGATCAGATTGATCAAGTTCAAAGGTTTCCTGACAGAATCTGAATCGATCAGTTGGAATCTCTTCAGCAAAGTTCCGTGCAGTCTCTGAATTGAGATCATGATATAGAACTGAGGGTTGTCCAGGTTGAACATGTGGTCGATTGGCTTGACGGCGAATAGAATGGCTATTCCAGACTCGTATAAATGAGATCAAGTCATGTCGGATTGGATTCATGAAGATGAATAGAATAGCAATGCGATCAGGAAGAGAGCCACCATCAAAGAGCCCATTTTCTGTCAGCCATTGGAAGTATATCTAATCGAAGAGAATTAGTAAAGTTCAATAAGGAATAATAGAAACTTACCCTCCACGATCCTCCACGTGCTTGATAAAGCCGATGCCACCAGCTCTCAATTCGAGTATTATGAATACTTCGTCCAAAAAACCAACAATCCTTAAACTCAATTGGAACTAACTCCGTTCCAAGTCGTTTCTTTCTATTCCCGGAAAGAAAGTAATGTAAGCCACACATCAAAGCTGTTTCCCCTCCATGATCAGATCGAATAGCTCGTGGCATCATACCACGTTGCCGCAGAACTGATAGACACTGTAAGGCAACGTTCCAACTTGTTGCAGCAGAATATCCACAGTAAAACCATGTAATATATCGGGCATACCCATCAATACCAGCATAGATCTCAAAGCCCCATTGCTTAAGCTTATCATAACCATCAAGGGACCATACCCAGTCAGGCCCTGGAACAATAAATTCACGACGTTGAAAACGTGCTTTACCCCATCGATCAGTAATGCTTTCAGGTGCAAAGTCTCGATAAAAATGGTACAATGCATCGCGACTGATGATATGATGTTGTTGCCGCATGTAGGTGTAAAGATAGCCTCGACCATAGTTTTGGATAACAGTTGAGACTTGAGACTCATCATGAAAGAAGGTTCGTGCAGGTTCTTGAGCTATTTGAAGCTGGTTCTTATCTTGTCGTCTGAAAAGACCAAGTTCCCGACGGATCTTGCAAAGTCCAGTTAAGCTTAAACTGAACCTCTCATCTTGAAGCCGGCGTAAGATAATAGCATCTTTTAAACACACATCAAAGAACATTGACTTGATTCGCTCTCGTAGAGGTTCAGTGTCAACTGTACGCCGTTGACGGAGGAGTTCCCATTTCTGTAGAAATCGGTAAAGAACTGCGCGACTGACTTGGAGGTTGTAATTGGTAGAAAGAGAAAGAATTATATTTGAGATTGTTGTATCTTCATCAATTAATATAGTAATATCCTGACGGAGAGGGGTGAGGTCTATTCGGGGCCGAGGCATGTTGAATAGAATGGAAAGAGGGGGAAGAAAATTTAGAAAGAAAGATTGAGAACGTATAACTTAAGTTATAAAATATAATTATTTATATTTTTAATATTTAATGTAATAAGAATATATAAAATGTTAAAATATCTAAGTTATCACTTTATATAGTTATTAATTTTTAGAAAACATAGAAAACTTTAACTATTTTTTAAAGGTTGAGTCTGTATATTTCTTTACAGCTCTATTCGTAACTCATCAGGACTATACTAATCCTTATACTCAAATCTTCAGAAAGCCAGGCCCATATGTCCCTGTACTGCTATGTTCGCAGCTGATCAGAACTAAACTAATCACTATCGCTAAAAACATCGCCATCCAGAAGAGCTTCGAAGATATTCTTCATGGTGCGAAGTGATTTCTGGTCCAGACTCTTGAGCGCTTCAGTAATGTCCTTCGTAGTAAAGTCCTGGCCAGATTTTTCCTTCTTGCTCTTTTTCTTGCCCGATTCCTTTTTCTTCTTCTGTCGCTTGAAAGTATGGTCGTCGGAGGAGGAGTCATCGCGGGATCGCTTCTCGACATCTGTAACTATTAGCGATAGGCCTTGATCAGACGCGTACAGGCATGTATGGAACTTACCAGTCACAAGCGAGCAGTGTTTGGCCTGACCACCATAGTCACAGGAGGCACAACCCGGAGACATTGCATTCAATGTCACATAAGCATTGAATATACCAGTATTGTCCTTGCACTTCTTGCACGCCTTCTTGTCCTCGAGTTCCTAGCCGTACATGAATTTGACCAGGGAATCGGCAGCTTGAGGGCGTGTGAGCGACATCACAGGCATGACTTTGCCCGCCTTGGTCTGTCGAGGGCGGAGCGTAATGAATCGGCGCATCTATTCCACAGTTAGGCACATACAGAGCTGTACGGATTCGATCGAATGGATACTCACCGAAAAATCTGCGTTGGGTTCGAAAATGATAGCGGCCTTGGCAGTAAATGCGTTCTTGGCCTCGTAGAACCAGCGAGCGGTCGTGTGCTCGGGCGACATGTCGAGCGCGTCGATGTTTTCCTCGGATGGGATCGGGACGCCGTCGAGATCGGTGGGCAGCGCGAAAGAAACGGTGGACGCCATTGTTTGGTGCGGTACAGGCGTGTACGAACATGTATGCGCGAAGTCGTGGTGTTGTGCGATCGTGAACGTGGAGCTGCGGCAGGCGATGTTGAGCGATGTTTGGCGATGTTTGGTCGCGTATGAGCCTGTAGACGAAGTTCAAAAAAACAACAAAAAAAAATATGTAGCACGAAGAGTTTCAATTGCGCGCCCTAAAAAAAGAAAAATCTTTATACACCTGCTTTACAGCTGTAACGGTCTGCACACGACTGTAAATGGGTGTATTCAAATTATCGCCAATGCTGCAATTGGAGTACGTTGACGTCATATATTCGGTTTGAAGGATATTAAATATGTGAACAGGCCTGTACACGTCTGTATTCAATATGTGATCGGGCCTGTACACGCCTGTAGTGTGCAGCTAGTGAGATTTGGGTTTTGAGACAGTGAGCCCTACAGTCAACCGTAGAAGCTGATGCTGCCTTTATTTGGCGACAGTTTATCGACCTCGGCCGCTCTGACTCCAAGAAAAGCAAGCGATACAGATGCCGTCACTGCCAGAAGGATTTTGCAGCAACCTCTATTGGGAGGCCGAAAGAGCATCTCGCTGCGTGTGAGAAATGGCAAGCCAAGCAGCGACAAGAGCGTCAAGCTCAAGACAACGCTGGCTATCTTCCCTCATATTCTGAAGCCATACAAAAGAAGATAACCGAGGTCGGAATCCAGCATATCTCGCAAGACGAGAGTCACAGTTTCGCCTATGATGCCGCCGCTGCTGTAATCGCCGGCGGCCGGCCCTTCAGCCTTTTCGAGAGCCGCCGTTGGCGCTATTTCTTCAATCGCATTAAGCCTGGCTGGAAGCCTCCTAACCGCGCCGTTATCACAAGAATTCTTCCCGACTTGTATCAGGAACTCTATGACGAGGTTTTCAAGCGCATTACCAGCTCAGAATGGTCCAATATCATATTTGACGCTTCCGATAATGTCTCGGGCCACAGAATCGTTAATATATCGGTACAACTACCAGACGGTCCAGCCTTCTACTGGAAAACGTTTGACACGGGAGACGAACAGCACACATCGGAAAATTGGGTGAAGTTGATATGGAGAGAAATGCAGCAACTGTGCGGCGGTGATCTCTCCAGAATCAATTCTATCTGTACAGATACCGAAAACACGATGCGCTCTGTACACGACTTGCTTGGGAGATTCCCAGAGCTCTCACATATCAACTTCTCTCTATGCGATTCTCACGGCCTTCAGCTTCTAATTAAAGATATCCTTCTTCTTCCATTCTTTGAGGATCTCTTTAATAATGTCAGCACCCTTCTCAAGTTCTTCTCGCGGTCTAAATTACAATTGCAAAGATTGAGAATGTGCCAGCGCACAAGGTGGAACGGAGTAACTCGCGCGCTGATCAGAAGGTACCGGTAAATCGTTAGCTGTGACTGAGAAATCGATATACCAACTCGCTCGTTCCGAATAGTGTAATTACACGCTGGGGTTCTCAGTACAATTCTTTCTTCTCCCTCCTCCGTTCTCGAGACCCTGCCAGAGACTGGTCTATTCGAAAAGATGTACGAGATGAGCTGCGATCTCAAGATTGCCCCGTTCTCCTGCCCGAAGCGGTTCGAATCATCAAAGACAACGGCTTCTGGCTAAAACTCGAGGCTGCGATCGCTGTGCTAAAGCCGGTGAACGAATTTCAGCACGCTTCCGAGGCTGATGGGGCGGGAATCGCACAGGTTGTAAATCGCTGGCTGCAAATCAAAAGCAAATGGGCCGAGATGGGAGAGGCTGATCAGTTTCCTGATATTCCGTGGGACGACATTGACGCTATATTCAAAGCCCGGCTCGATAAGCAAACGTACGATATACATTGGATCGCCGATGCCCTCCGGCCTGATACAACAGGTCCAAATTCGAAACTGCCGCCTAGCGTCTTTGCTCGCGTACAAGAGTATTTGCAGAAACAGTTGAAAAACGACGACGAATGCCACAGTGCCCTTTCCGAATTCACACACTTCCGAATGCGTACAGGCGGCCCAGACGGCTTGTTTAATAAGCATAGCGCTGTATACGACGATGGCTTCAAGCCAGCAATGGCGTGGCAGTGCCTCCTCAACCAGGGCTCGATTCTGGCTAGAGTGGCTGTGAAGGCACCTAATGAACACGCCTGCGAACTCCGTACCTTCGGAACGAAGTTTCTCTGCTATTAGTTTCATACACACGAAAGCTCGGAATCGCCTTACGCCCATGCACGCTGACATGCAGGCCTTCATTTTTATGAACGACCGCGTATTAGATCGCCTTAAGGATCAGAAGTATGCCCATAAAAAGCGCTGGGCGGATCTTGAGGAGAAGGACTGGCTAGAACTCGAAGATTCATATCTGGAGTTGTTTGTGAATGCGCAGGGCAAGAAGGTCTGGATGGATGGTGTGATGGCCTCGACCAATGGAGATTTTGAGTGGGAGGGTGTGTTACAGTCGACGGGTGATATATTAGGGGTTGGCACTGAGGTGGAATCCGAGGTTGGGGGCTAGGATGGCAGAAAACCGTGACCGTGAGAACCCTACTACCAGTATTGCCTAAAATGGAAGGGGGGAATTTGTATGGTACGTACGTACGTGTACAAGAAAGTGCATCCCTAGTTCTGCGAAGGGGTAGATTCTTCAGAACTTGCCAATCCGCTGTTTCGAAGTGCCACCTGCTGGCCAAACCTCTCGAAGATCTCAAAATACAGGCGCTTCCGAAATCTATTCTGACTTGTAATAGGTTTATCCCAGCCATGACGTTGAAGGAGGTATGCGTTTGTAATTGCTACTTCTGTTAGATTGTTAGCCCAGTGTAAAACAACGGTTAAGGGGACTCGTACCAAGTAGAAACAGGTACAAGAGTGCTTGCTGACCACCTCGTTGAATTCTCCTCCCAGTTTGGAACTCCGAACGTAGTTGATCACCGATATCAACTCCGTTCATATTGTTGTTGTATGCATCAATCAGCCGAGGGATCTCCAGTACTCTAGTTTCCTGCCCTTGAAATGGCACTCTTGCTGTTTTTGCACTTGTAGATGACTTTGCCGGCTGACGACGAAGTTTCTCTTTAGGGGGCTCCCAACCGTCATAAGCTGTACTTAATAGAAGGACGAAGGCATTGTCCTTAAAGCCGAATTGCATGACCTCTGATGACTTATGTTTCCTAGCATAGACTGTACCCCAAGGAACAACATCTTTTGACTTGTCTTCAACTCTCAAGGAAGCCAGCTGTTTGCTGTCTATTCGTCCTGGGCGTGTTGTACCTGTTGCGGCAATATTTCTGTCTCGCAGTAGTTCAAAGAGTTGAGGAGTTGCGAAGAGGTTATCCATAAAACAGTGATATCCATGCTGGGGGGACGGCGGTGGAGGCAGTCTATTGAGAAGGTCGGCGACAATGCCTTGTGTAGGTGCTAAGTTCGGGTACTCCGATGCATCGTACTCAACTGGCCCAATGCCTTTGGAATGAAATGACCACCTGAGGAAATATCCTGAGTCGGCAGCTACCCAGACTTTGTAACCAACTGGTATCGGCTTGCTTGGAATATTGACGGTATCTTTACTTCTACCAGTAAAGCGTACCATTGCTTCGTCAATGCTGACATTTGAAGAGGGCTTCCAGTAGGTAGTAGAGATACACTGGATGTAAGTACTCCAGTGGTGTACCTTGTCAAATACGGTAGTCTTTGACAGATCAGAAGTGTCCCAGGTGCAGAACCGTCGATAGAGTTGAAGGAACCGGTCTCTTGACATAAATCTTGCAATAGGATGTAATGCATCTGCTTATGAAGTCTCCCAATATTCTTGGAGCGAAGGAACTTGGGTATGAGACATATACATCAAGATGCCAAAAAACAGGTAAATCTCCTGGGTGCAAGTTGGCTTCCATGTATTGTATAAAGAGCGTTGTGGCCGTGGACCTTCCGCATGATTTGGTAGAGAGATATGTCGTGCATTGATGTATTCCACCCACTTATCCACCATATGATCAGGACAGAACTCTGAAAATATATCGAATAGGCTATTTCGAGGTAGGTCGGGCGAGATACGACGATCAAAAGGCTGCAATTGGATCCGTTCGAAAGTAGGGCGGTTGGTGGCTTCTCGAACTGATGGCTCTGGCAGAGGCTTTAACGGCGATGAGGCTGGGCACGGTAATGTAGGTAGGGCTACTGTAATGGAAGATAAAGTACGCCGTCTTTTAGAAGGCTGCTGACTTTCGCTGGCCGGCGGCACCTTTTTTCGCTTTCTACTTGCCATTACCTTCACTCAGGATGGTTTGCTGTAGTTGGGAGAAAAAGAGGCGTGTATGGAAAACCGTCGCGGTACAAGCGCGAATCCCTGTACACGAGGGGCCATGTACCGAAAGTCAAAAGTGGGTCCGCTAAAAACGTAATAATTTCGAGGTCAAGGAGATAGAGGATTGCCACTGCTTATATGCGTTAAAAACACCAACATCAAGAGGCTGAAGATGATGTGTAAGATGTGGAGGCATAGGGAACAGCTCGATGTTGTGCTGACTGCAAAAATAGAAGATTTCATTCGTATAGTGGCTCTCACACCCATCCATAAGAAGCAGCCGCTTCTCTTCCGGGTTAGAAGGCCGTGTAAGTAGCTCGAAATGCACAGCCCACTCGAGGGCTAGGATGTCATTGATGTAACCTTTGCTGCTAGTTGTGATCGTAGTATTGTCACTAAGCCGATTTTGGACCCATTTAACGGGAATGCTGACACCAGGTAAGATAATAAACGGAGGAATAGAGGCACCAGCAGCCGAAATCGACTCAACCGCGGTTACAGAGATAGTTCAGCCCGAAGGGCGTTTTACTCAGTCAGAAAGAAGACCATAAAACCTCTTCTGATTGGCCAATTAGTCTGACCTGTGCTCAACTCGCGCACGAATTGGTCGGCCACCAAATGAAGGCCCACAAACCCCTGAGCGTTGACTAGGTAACTAGCTTGGCAAGCTCTCCAAGAGCTTTCAGGTTCTTCTTTTCTTCAATACAATCAAGATGTTGGGTTTCTAAGCACGATTCTGACTGAATAAGCCCCGTGCCCCTTGCTCCTTACACTAACCTACGTGGCGGCTGCTTCCCTTTCCGTCAAATCTATCAAATCAAACCCATCAGGTTGCTAACGGTATCTAGGTTCACATATTACCTCCGCAACCGACCTACCTGTCAAGATTCCTCGGTTACCCTGCCTCCGGGAAGCAGTACAGTTTCCTCCCTGATCATTCAGACCTGATCTAACTACCTCAAAGACAACCTCTCTATCGAGATCTATCATGGTATTGGACGTAA
This sequence comes from Dactylonectria macrodidyma, assembly GCA_020744425.1. Classification (NCBI taxonomy): domain Eukaryota; kingdom Fungi; phylum Ascomycota; class Sordariomycetes; order Hypocreales; family Nectriaceae; genus Dactylonectria; species Dactylonectria macrodidyma. Next base: position 63,610 of record JAGMUV010000047.1, on the reverse strand, counting down.
GCCGTCGCAAAGCCTCCCTGCCCGAGTGATATCTAGCAGTCTAGGTGGGTATGAGGTGGATATATATACGGTCAGATGTAGGACGATATACCCCAGGCGGTTCGGAACTGCCGTACCTGCAAGCAAGACCTGCTCGAAGTCGAATTTCGAAGCGTCAAGGACCATGCGAAGCTTACAGGAGAGTGTGCTAGCTGTAGGGCACGCCGAAGGGAACGGGAAGCCGGATCCCGAGCCGCCGTTGCCGCCATGCGGAATATCGCCTTGAGGCTATCGCCACGCCGAGCCACGAAAAGGACCGATTCTCTAGCTAACCTGACGCCTCCAAGGCGGGCTGCGCCAACGCCTGCGTCTGTGCACGGCTTACAACCTCCTGCCACACCTGCCTTATTCCGTGGTCTGGCGCCCGCACTCCAGGGACTGCCTAGACCTCTGCTGGGGCCATCGACCCAAAGCGCGGTAGAGGGACCTTCCCCTATCCCTCCTATCCTTAGCCTGCCAACAGTAGTTCTGGGCACGCCGATTCCTCAAACGCCAATTCCTCAAGGCACTCTTCCAACGGCTCCTGTTGTGCTAGGCACGCCTATACCACGGGAATCGTTCCCTACCACTCCTTCATCACTGCCACAGAGTCATCGTCGCGGCCGCTATACACGTCAAGGCGCACATGCTCAAGAGCGACAGTTTGATCAGATCGTTGATCCACCTTTTACAGGGGACCTTAACTTGCCTGCCCTTAGTGAGGAGGATCAGGCCCTTGTGCGGGAGTTCTATACTGCCCTGAACGACGATAAGATGCATAGTTGCATTCGCTGCCGGGAGCATTGGTTCGATATGAAGCGAAATAGCTTGCAAATCTGCAGCCGCTGCATTGGTCGAGACAGGGAGAGAGCCCCTGACGAGCCCTACTTCTTTAGCGCTACAAATAACCTTGACTTTGGGGAAGTCCCCGGCAATCTACCTGATCTAACGATGGTTGAGGAGATGCTTATTGCTAGGATTCACGTACACGTGAAGGTCCTACAGGTACGTGGTGCTCAATATAAATACCGCGGCCACGTTGTCCACTTTCTTCGCAACGTTGGTAGGCTATTTGAAGAGCTCCCAGTCCTACCTGAAGAGCTAGATATCGTACTCCTGCGGCCTCCTAATATGGACGGCGACCCTCGCTTCCAGCAGCAGTTTGCTCGCGATTTCCGGGTACGCCGCTCATGCCTGTTGATTTGGCTGCATTACCTACAGCGCCACCACCCGGGCTATCGCGATATCGTCGTGAGCCAGGATCGCCTGCAACGGCTTCCTCTTGACGGCAGCATAGTTGATTCCGTTGCTAGCCAAGTGGCTGACATACCTGACGGCGAGGTCCCCCAAGGCCCTGTTGAGGAGGTAGTAGAAGAGGATCCTTGCGATGCCGACGCATCAGCCATCCCGAATTTGCAGGTTACCGATACCGAATTAAACGCCCTGCAGTCCCGATTCCTTAATGGTACCCCTGAACCTGAGCGTATGGCTGATCTTGAGCATATGCCGCTTGGCGGGCAGGCTCAACACCAGATGCCGTTGCCTTCTATTCGCAGGACCCCTATCAACGAATTCAACCGTTCCCAGCCGCTGTTAACGCTCGCGTTCCCTACCCTCTACCCTGACGGCAAGGCGGACTTCGTGGAGCCTCGCCTACGGAGCATCACGTACCAGGACTACCTTGCACATGCGATGAGATGGCAAGACGGACGTTTTGCCCGCCATAAGACGTGGCCCTTCGTCGCCCTCAACACGCTGTTACGTGCGCAGGTCCGAAAGCGAAGCAACTACTTCGTCAAGCAACACGAAGGCCGCCGTCAAGCCCTTACACGCGCTGACCTAGAGGAAGCGATGGCTAAGCCTGACGAGCCAGAGGCTCAGCACTGATCCAGTCGATCACGCGCCAAGCCGCTGTAATCAGGGGCACCCGGCCGTATTGGTATAAGCAAAGGAAGGAATTGGAAGCCTATGCCTATAATCTAGGCAGGCCTGGCCTTTTCGCTACTGCAAGTGCAGCTGATTACCACTGGGAATCCCTATACCGTCATATGCCTCGATTCCACGAGTGGCAAGCAGCTCCTGAGGCGAGCCGGATGGCCCTGTCCCGGCAACTACTGCGAGACAACGCCCACATCGCCGCTTACCACTTCCATAAGCGTTATACGCTGTTTAGAACTATTGTCCTGAAGCAGAAGTTTAACCTAACGGACTTTTGGGGTCGCTACGAGTGGCAGGGCAGGGGGTCCAGTCACCACCACAGCCTCTATTGGTTAAATAGCCATCCAGACTTAGATCCTGACAATGATCAGTCCCGGGAGCGATTCGCCCATATCTGGGGATATCACGTATCTGCTGTTAACCCAGAGCCTCAGCGAATACAGGCGCCTGGGGAAGGGAACCCCCTGATCCTTAATCTATTGCAGCAGCCCCTTACCGTTGGGTTCCTATCAATGGTAGTTAACCGCGTGCAACGACACCGCTGTAATAACTATTGTATGCAGCTCAATAAACATACCAAGCAGGTCGAGTGCCGCTTTGGATTTCCTCACGGGCAACGCCTACTAGCCTCCCTAGACAAGGTTCCTCATTCTAAGCACTGGAGCTTCAGGGGCGAGCGGAATGATAGCCACATTAACCACTATAACCGCTTGCTTACAATTGCGTGGCTGGCCAATACAGATATCTCCCCCTGCACGAGCCTACAGCAGGTAATCGATTACGCAGCCAAATACTGCTCCAAGTCGGAAAAGAAAAGTGAGTCTTTTGCCCAGATTGGGAAGGCCCTGATGCCCCGGGTCAAGGACCATAACCCCCTTATTTCCTTCACGTCAAAGCTCCTAAATCAGCTAGTTGCTGAGCGGGATTACTCAAAGCAGGAGGTTTGCCACTTGCTCCTCGGCCTGCCGTTACAGGAGGGCTCACGAACCTGCCTATATGTTGATTGCCGTAATCCTGACAAGCATTCCCGCTCCCTACGGATCGATGGCGATGAGGTTGACGAGGCCCCCAACGTCTACGAAAAGTACTGTCGACGCCCAGAAGCCCTAGAGGACCTGACCTACGTTTCCTTTCTCAAATACTGGAATTTCTGCTCTAGGGACCCTTCCAAGTGGAAGCAATGGCAGCCAGGCAACGCCAATGGCAGGCCTCGTGTATTGGTCTACTTTCCTCGCTATCAGGCTGATCCAGAAGGTCAACAGTGGCCAGATTACTGCCGTGTAAAGCTAACATTGAACCACCCACATCGCCGGCTTGATGAGCTCCTCACATTTGACGGCCAGCGTTTTAATTCTCACGCTAAGGCCTTCTCCTATTGTTGGCAGCACCACAGTCATGGTGATGACCATTACGGCCGGCCAAAAGAGGCTCAATTACAACCTCAAGAGGATCAGTACGAGACTCTGCCTGTGGAGGAGGAATTTGATGACGAAGACTGGATCCGCCTCGCCGCCCTTTTTTACCTGACAAACCCCTTACCCAGGAAGGTCTTGACCTACTTGGCCGCCGCGATATCGACGTCAATTACGACTGGACACGGCATGTGGGCACTTATCCCGAATTTCGAGACAGCTACTGGAAAGACCTTATCGCTAGCCACCCTATAGCCAACGATGTGGAGGTCCTTGGCCCTCACTGGCGTGATCAGCTGAACCCACAACAACGGCTCGTGTACGACACCTTCATGGGCCACTTCCAGGCGCAAAGTCTTACTCAAATCCTTCTCCACGTTGACGGCGGTGGTGGTACAGGCAGGTCCTTCCTCATCAAGGTGCTATCCTCCCATCTCCAGGCGGCTGCCCTACCGAATCCTAGCCCTATTTGTCGCGTAGCGCCAACAGGCGTTGCGAGTAACCAGATACAAGGCAGCACCATTCATTCGTTGCTACGCCTCCCAGTAGGTGGTACTTTTACCGACCTTCCCCCAGCCGACGCGGCCGCCCTTCAGTCCCGCCTACGGCACGTCAAATACCTCGTTATCGATGAAAAGAGCATGCTAGGGCTTGAGCAGCTAGCGCGGATCGATTCCCGCCTGCGGCAGGCCTTTCCACAGCGTAGCCTCGAGTTCTTTGGTGGCGTGAGCGTCTTGCTGGTGGGCGATTTCTTCCAGTTACCACCCGTCCGGCAAAAGCCGCTGTATTCGACTAGCACCAGCCTGTCTCCGCTGGAAAGGAGAGGGCAGGCGGCCTACCGGTTATTTGACCGCACCATCTTCTTGACCACGGTACAGCGCCAAACTGGCGATGATCAGGCCCAGTTCCGTCAGGCATTGCAGGAACTGCGTGAAGTTAAGTTATCTATACCGTCATGGAACCTCCTTGGTAATCGGGTACAGGCCAAGCTAACACAGAGCGAGATTGACAGCTTCAGGGCGGCTTTGCGGGTGTATTCTACAAAGGCCCGCGTCAACGAATACAATTACGAGCATATGGTACACCTCAACGCCCCGGCAATACAGGTGGAGGCAAAGAATCAGGGCAATGGCGCGGGGCAGGCGCCAAACGACAACGCTGGCAATCTATCCAACAAGTTCCCTGCTGCTAAGGGCGCCAGGGTAATGCTCACGACTAATCTATGGCAGCCAGCTGGCCTAGTTAACGGCGCCCAGGGTACTGTATACGATATCGCCTGGAATGCAGGCGCCAAACCATGGGAAGACCCCCCAGCCGTTATTATGGTGGATTTCGATAGCTACGATGGACCGCCGTATCTAACAACTAACGAGGGCAGGAAAATCGTACCCATCCTTCCAGTCACGCGTGATTTCCTAGTGGGCAACGAGACCTGCGCCCGCACGCAGTTTCCCCTGATCGTGGCATTTGCTATCACTGTTCACAAATGCCAGAGCCTAACGAAGGATCAAATAGTTACTGACCTCGCTACACGCGACTTCCAGGCCGGTATTAGTTATGTTGCCGTCTCACGAGTTACCTCGCTGCAAGGCCTACTCCTTGAGGCGCCTTTCGACCGCCAGAGCCTCTATAACCACACGCCCACGGAAGGTTTATACGCCTGCGTTTCCTACGTACTGCGTTTGTGGCTAACTATAAGGCAGGGATGAAGATGCGCCTTGCTGACCAACAACGCCGTCAGGCTCAACAGCTGACCGATCCGCCGTATCCACCACGCTACATTGACTAAATGGCGTTTTCCTATAAGCTACAGGGAAAGGGGAAATTCGATATACAGTACATAGTTGATTGGGCCTGTCAGGAAGTGGTAGAGGGACCCCTATGTCTATCAGTCAACTCCCTGACTACAGGTTTGAAGTGGTTTAACAGCTGGTTACCGCCGCAGTCGAAAGGGGGCTTCTAGGGGGTTCCCCCAGGAGAGTTTAATAGCAGGAGTACGGTATTTACCCTTCGGGCTGGATATTCAGCCGTTAAGTCCCTTGCCTTGGCAACTTAACGGGTGTTCGAAGTATTTTATAAACCTCTGACATATCAATATCCGGATGACTCAAAACCCCTCACAGAGAAAAGAGGGGGTCGGAGGCATCCTAGATCAATACAATCATCAGATTTAGGATCCACACCCTATTAAACACTACTCCCTTGATCGAATGTTACGGACCGTATCCAACACCACCCATAGAGACGGATGGATGGCCCGGATGCCGTTCCCTGGCATGCTGGATGCCGGGCAAACTAGAGGAGGGCCTAAAAAACGGAAGCGCCGGCCGGATTAAAAGAGTAAAGTGAGCGGGGTAATGAGCGCCGGAATCGAACTGCCGATAGTTACGGAGTATCCGACTTCTTAGCAGGTGCATAATAAAGCCAACAGTGACCTCCCCCCATCCCGAGTAAAGTGGGGTATCTAAAGTCTATCAAAAAAAGCAAGTCCAACACGCCTCAACACCACAACTTTCCAAAATGTCATCCGATTTACGATCTTTTAGTACCAATATATCCAGAAATCGTCAACCTAATCACAAAATAAATCCCGAGACTCGTACAGCTATTACTGCGGCTGAAAACGTGGGCAGAAAAAGAGCGCTGTCGCCCACGACTTTAGCGTCTCACCAAGTGTTGTGACACGTATACCTATCCTATCATTGGCCTAGATAGCATCCCATGTCTTAGTCTTGACGTCATGTTGCTCTCTCACATGCAATCCCTCCTCTACCTGAACCAGTATATCGGTTTGCATGTGGATGCTATTACTTATATTGTCCAGCATTACAAACTCGGTTGTTGAATCACCCGCTGATACTTCAACCTGGCCGCTATTGCTCTCGCAGTTGATAGCGCTAGCCTGCCTGCTATACCTTCTGGCCCCAGGCCAGCCACTATGGGACTGGGGGCCGGTGCCCATGTGCGGCGTCATCTTTTTGATGCTCTCGAGGCGGCTACGGAGATTGAGCTTATATGATATGAGGCGGAGCAGAGGTTGGAGGGCTGGGAAGCAGCCGCACCAGAGACCGATGTGGATTTCGAGAGTGGCCCAGGAGCTAATGCGGACCATCTTATAAGTTCTGTAAGACCAAGTTAGCCATCGTGTCTAGTAACTAGGCAAGGGAGGAAGGGAGGAAGTGAGGAAGGGACATAGACGAACGTGTTGGTAGAAAAGTCAGCAGTGATTATGAAGCCAAGCCGAACGACTCCTGTAATGATAGCGAAGAGGCTAATACAGAAGACAAGGGTAACCTGAATGGCCTTATTAGGACTTAAGGTCATATTGTTGTGAATAACCCAAATGGGGAGGCCGAAGAGGACCAGGTCAATGCAGATGCCCACGATAGAGAGAGCCCACGCCATATAGGTCGTTGTGTCTTGGCTGCTGCAGATACGATTAGGCTTAGCAGCTTTGAAGAGGTCTATGATAGGTCGGCATTGAGTTAAAGTGAAGAAGAATACGATCGAGGTAATGGCAACAATAACAAAGCCTACACCCCAGACACATCGCATATAATTACCTAATTATTGGTGTTAGTTTACCAGGTAGTAACTACTATATATTCTCATTTCCAGGAATACTAACGGTCTCTGCTCAGGCGGGGTAGGAAGGCGAGAATAGATAGGCGAACAACACCACAGCTAAGTGTAAAGATGAGTTCATTAATAGGCAATATCTAAATCGATACTTGTATTAGCTAAGTGTTCCCAGCATGTCTGCTCCAATGGGCTTCTAGTACCGAAAAGAAAGCAATGATCTGTTCGTTAGAGAGCTGGTCCATCGGCGTCCCTGATCCATTATGGACTTCAACAATCTCTAAAGCTGACAAGGCAATAGTAAGGCTCTAGTAAGGAATGGTTAGGGTTTAAATGGTCTGAGGCACCAATATTCCGGCGCAGCCACTTACGAAAGCGATAATAGCCATAAGATCGTCCAGTCCCAGTGCCTTGGTCATCCATCCACGAGCGTACAGTCGTAGAATCATAATGATGGTGGTGATGATGATGAGGGCGATGTTGAGATCACGCAGCATACAGCCCTGGGACTTAATGGGCTCGCCAGACTCTTTGGGTGGGCCCATTTTGTCGCCTTTGTTGCTGTTGCCGTTCTTTTGGTTGTGGAATGCTGCGAGATGCTCAGCCAAGCTCGCGAGATCAAATCCTTAGCTTAGCAGGCAAGGAGAGGATTTATCAGGAGCTCAAGTAAAGCAAGTTGGTATTAATAAGTTCAAACCTGTGAAAAGGTTGGAGAAGGAGATGGAGGAGGGAATTCAAGTCTATTATTATGGAAGACATGGGGGGCAGGATCTTGGACCACACCCGGCCTCGACCTTGATAACCAAGACGGACACATATTGGCGCCCCCAACTGAGAGTGATGCATAGAAGTGTGTGCTCTGGCAATATCCCGCTCTAGACTCTAACCTGACTCGACTAGGGGAGCGAGGCTTAGCCAAAAAGCACCCGCCTCGACGCCACATTCATGAACAAACTTTCCTTAGGGTGAACCTAAGGACTCACGAGCGGAAGAAGCCGCGCAGTCAGATCCGCAAAATGGGGAATCGGACTGTACCATATGTCTATTGTATTTCTTGGTCGGCTTCAGGAAGGATACAAGTACTGGTGGGCGCCTCAAGTCCGGCCCTCCCGCGGTCGGTTCCCTCCCTAGGGGGTCACTGACTCGCAAAAGGTATTGTTGATTCGCAAAATACTTTAAAATAGGTGGTACATCCACTAGTTACTATGCACCTTGTGTCCGGAAATAAGGTTTAGTCAGGGTTAGGGTTACGGGAATAAAAAGTGACTTAAGGCCCTAAGAAATTTAGCGCTATTGAGAGGATTTATAGGTACCGAATTTTGCGAATCAAGGATACTTTTTGTGAGTCAGTGACCCCCTAGGGAGGGAACCGACCGCGGGGGGCCCACCAGAGTCTTAGTCGGGAGGTCATCTGAATTATCTCGCGAGGGGCGTATGTTGACGGGCTTCAACCCGGTCTGGGCCTCAATTTCCGTTGCCATAGAGGTCTGTCAGTCTGCGGGGGCAGTTCAGAATTGCATAAGCGAACCATTTCCTGCTGATCTCTACAGCGGTGGCCCCAAGGTCATTCGCCCATCCAGATTGTCGCTGTACAAGGAGGTCGCGGGTAGTTAGCTCGGTCCTACCGACGGCCCAACCGGATTTGACTTGGGCCGCCTACGGGATCCGACGCAGGACGACTCCGAGTTTCCCGCGAAATGTGGGTCCTGATTGCATAGCTCATCTTGCTTCTGGCCGGGGCTCCGGCTTCCCGTCGGATGAAGACACGGAGATCCTCTTGGGGTGGGGCGACGGGGGTTGGTTGGTGTTGATGTTGATGTCTGGGAGTATTGTTCGTGGGGGGACGTAGGCCCCGTAGGGGGACGGCCGTTCGTTGCGAGGTTCGCGGCGATGCTGCTGTAGGTGGGCATAGGAGCAGATTTGGTGTCGACGAGCGCATGATTCTAGAAATCTAAGAAGCAATTGGCAAACTGTTATGCGAAGTTGCGCTCGAGTCCAAGGTGAATTGTCTGGCTGTCTCTTCGAATGAGTCGCAGAAAGCTTTAAATACTTCCAACTTGGCATTGTGCTCCTCCACATGCTCTTGTGCGAGCCTGTTTGCAGATTCGGCGATAGACCGTGGGCCAGGCGGGATCGGGCGAGGGGAGCAGTTTTGGATGGTTCGCGTTGCGCTTGTTAAGGAAAAAGGTGTGGATCGGGCTACTTTCTTAACAGTTGCATGCCAAGAAAGTAAGAATACGAGTTAGGTCGTATGTTTGTATATTTTTCGTCCAGGGGGGCGGGCGTGAGGCCAAAAAGAGTCCCCTATCTCCTGAGTGCGCAAACACCTCCAACCAGGTCACGACGAGGGGTTCGATCCAATCAGAAGGCGCCAAAAAAAGGGTACATAATTCCTCTGCTAAATTAGGTGGTGATAGAAGTCCCAACAATGCTTCGTATTACAAATCGCAACATCACAAATACGGCATCCGTGAGAGGTCTGACTCCGCACATCCGGCCTCTTCATCTTCTTCTTTTCCTCATTGCCGCTGACCTCCGTAAGAGGGCTCCATTCCGGGGCTCTTACTCTTAGCTGCCCCTGCCGACAGCCCTGACAGGCTAGGCAGTCTGACTTTACCTTGCGGTTGACATGATTGATCTTGCGATCGATGTGTTCCCTCTGTAATTCGGGTTGTTGTAGATCACGCTCGTCTCCGGCTCGGTAATGCCTCCTTGCTTGACTGTTATGGCCGTAGGTATTAAATAATTCGTTATAAATGCACTCTCGCCACTCCCTTTGATTCGTATATCTCTTCCAATTTGGCTGCGGTCCGTGAAGTTGAGCAATATAGCTGTTAACGAGGGCCACGTCAAGGAGGAAAGTCCATGCAAGTGCCTGCCACGCACCACGGCGTAGGGGATGATCGTACTTATAATATGACCTCAATTGGTCACCACGGTCAACGTGATTTTTTTGGTCGTTATAAGTAGCAGCCACTGTCGGTATGTTGATCTCTTTGGTAGCTTCGTTACCAAAAAAACGCCGTATTGGCTTGGCTTCTGACTTCCGTGATGACGGCTTCTTCCTCTGCCGGACGACACGCTCATCGTCGGCGCCGGTAAACACGGTAGTTAAAAATAACACAAGCTTGTTGTCTTTCCAGGCGATTTGGTTGACCTATAGATATAGAACGAAGACGAATTAGTAGGGATTTCTCAGCTAAAAGTGTCTGAAGCTAGTACCTGGTTGTCAGGGGTTGGGATCGCCTTGACGGTATTGAATTCGTACATTTTTTTGACCTTGCCGTCATTATTCTTATCATCCACTAGTTCCTGGTTGATGCCGCTATTTGTACGAGCCGTGCCTGTGGCACCGAAGCCGTGGCTGCGGAGGTTGCGGAAGAGGGGAGACGATGAGAAAAGGTTATCCACAAATACGTGATATCTCGCTTCTGGCAGCACATTTGTAAGGGCAACGACGACAGCTTGAGTCGAATTCGGTGTGAAAGACTTGTCTTCTGTACTAGGGGCTTTGGCTGTGACTTTTCTTCGCTTGCTTGGCCGACCTCGTGATGATGACTTCTGCGTTGAAATTTCATCGCCAACGGCACCATGCGGTTTCTCCTTGACGTGCCAAATCCACCGAAAAAAGAAGCCGCATTGGGCGATAACCCATATCTTGAAGCCCACGGGGTCAGGCTTGCTTTTGATAACCGTTATGTCGTCGCTTTTGCCGGTATAACAGATCATACACTCATCGACGGCAAGGTGAGACCCGGGCCGGAATATCTGCATGGATACGGCTTGCATATGGTCAGACCACTCTTCAACGCATTGGAATACCTTCGGAATAGGTACAGTTTCGTCAAATTTGGTGTGGTCAAAGGGACGAAGGTGCCTGTGGATAAGCTGAAATTTGTTGTATGAGATCAACTTGATAAATGATTGCGCAGGACGTTGATCACCGGGCTTGGGGGGTTTCCAATAGCCTCGTATCGTCTTTTCTTTATGCACACCCATATAAATTAGCGCACCAATCGTCGTTAACACCTCTGAGACCGTTGTTCCTTCCCATTTGTTTAGTTTTGAAGTCCGCTCCATCGGGGTATTCCAGCTGTCAATAACGCCGTTTTCTTTGAGCCACGTGATCCAGGAATTTGTGTAAGATACCCATTTCTCAACGAGTGATATGGGTAGAAAGAGCTGGAATAGTTGTAGAGGCGTTGGAGGCAGTGTGTTAATGTGAAAAGGGCGTGTTTCTACGTGGAAAGGCTCGAAGTTGGTGCCTCGATCATTTTCAGCCGGAAAATCAACGGCGCGCGTAGGGTCATTTGGCCACAGGCGGCGACTGTGCTCCTCCCTGATAAAGCTCCTGTCATCATAGGGGTTGATGACCCGTATCTCTTCTAGAATCGGAGGGGAAGTCATTGATGAAATCAAAATAATTTGATGGTGTTTAAGGTGGGAAATAGCATTAATTTCTTATCGGATTAAACTTTTCGTACCCCTCACGTACTTCCGAGGTGCCCATGATCATGTGGGGCGAGGTACGCCTTGGAGGTGTTTGCGCACTCAGGAGATGGTGTGTGTCCCCAGGCGAAATAAAAATACAAACAAATACAAGACCGCCAAGAATGCCTTTCGGTACGAAAGGTTCTTCTTAAGCTCTGGGATTCCACCCCCAAAATTTTGGCCCCCCCTTGCAAAATTACCGGATTAGGTGATTACCCGATTCGGAAGCGCAACTGCACCTCCTGTTGGTCCGGATTAACCCCATCCGGGTCCCTGTAATCCCTTTGACTGTGTTAAGGCTCCAGGCCAGATTGTGCCCCACATGACCCCTGCTCACAGTGAGGTACATCAGAGTAACGCGTCGCGTAGTCAGAATCAACCCCACCAAAATACACATACAAACGATTCTGACTTTCGCGATGGATACCCAAGTGCCCTCAACACAGGCAATCAATGTGTATGACGATAAAGCTTCATTTGCACTGATAACAGCCGCCGGGAGCAGGGAGCTGACAACACCTGCCGGCCGAACCTAGCCCCTGTCAACGAACGCGGCTACAACTTCATGCCTTTCGAGGTTCCAACACGCGACTTTAAGGTCAAGGACCTGCCCCAGGACCCGTTATCTCTTTTCCAGCAATTCCTACCTATTTCCCTAGTAGAAAGCTGGGTTAAATATACCAATGACTGGGTTAGCCACCTGCAGCAAGAGGCTCGCGGTAGTGCACACACATTACCGCCAAGATCACGGTTACGCCTCTGGAGACCAACCTCTGTTGCAGAAGTCTACATATGGGTCGCAATCCTTATTTACTTAGGGATTCACACTGAACTTGACCTCGAAGACCATTGGGAGACTTCTCGGCCGGGGCACCAACACTCTACTCACTCTATCATCAAATATATGACCTATGACCGATTTCAGCAGCTACATCGTCACATTCGCATTTTCAGCCCTCACATCACCATAAGCAGCAACAGCGCCCTCACCTATGACCGTGTGACGCCGTGGTCTGACCACATACAGCGCGTGTCTACGGATTTCTATGTTCCAGGCACTTGCATCGCTGTAGATGAGTGTATGGCCCGCTATACCGGGAGGTCAAAAGAGACAACAAGAGTCCCTAACAAGCCGATCCCCGTCGGCTTCAAAGTTTGGGTTGCAGCACAGCAGGGCTATTTCCTACGTTGGATTTGGCATAGGCCCGGACCTAGGTTTGGACCTGTTGGTCTCAAGCCTGCCCGGCAACGGCGGCGTGAGGCCAAGCAGGAGAAGACAGTCTATCTGAACCCGACGCAGGCTGTGGTTGTTGCCCGACTAAACTTGCTGCCAGAAGCCAACTATCACGTCTTTATCGATAACCTCTTTTCCTCTCCCGACCTCCTACGCAGCCTCCGCGAGCACGGCCACGGCGCTACGGGTACAGCCCGAGTCAACTGTGGCATCTACAAGCCCTTAGTCAAGCTCAAAAATGACGATAACACAGCTGCCGCAAATATCAAATTCAACGAAATCAGGACCGTCCCAACTAAGGATAATAAGGTCAGTCAAGCAGACAGCTTTAGCTGTAAATGCCCTACTAATTTGTCCTGGGCCAGGTAAATCAGATCGCGTGGAAAGACAACGCCCTTGTGTTGTTCTTATCTACTGTGTACGCAGGCGACGAGACCGTCCTTCGGTTACGCAAGAGGCCGACAACAGACCAAATTCGAGCACGCCCAATACAGCGATTTTTCGGTGACGAGCCAGTGAAAGAGATTATTATCCCGTCTGTTGCTGCCTTCTACAATGACGAGATGAACGGGGTAGACCGCGGTGACCAACTGAGGTCATATTTGGGCTTCGAACACCGTGTGCGCCGAGGGGGTTGGCAAGCCCTAGCTTGGTCCTACCTAATTGACGTCATTGTAGTCAACAGTTACCTTCTTCAGCTACGCGGCAAGCCTATTTGGAAGTCATATACACGTCAGGCTAAGTGGCGAGGGCGCCTTGTTGATGACCTCGTCCAGGCGTACAGCGGTCAATCTGACTCTAGGCAGAGGTTTCGGGCGGGAGACGAATTTACGCCTCTGTCACAGCATAAATACGTCCAGCGAGGGAAAAAGGGTAACTGCCTCGCATGTCAGGGCGTACGGCGTGGAGAGGTCAGGTCACGAAGCTCGCGGCGGCCGTTGAGTGAGGCCGACGGCAACAGGGTCCGGATCCGGCGGCAGTCTCGCGGTGGCTGTGACCAGTGCGATGTAGCTCTTTGTAGCTCGCAGGATTGCTGGGACTTCTATCACCATACAAAATAGGTGGGAATTGATGTACCTCTGAACGCTCGTTCCCTAATTGGGCCGACCCCCCTGCGACCCCCTGTCTGGAGCCTTAACACAGTCAAAGGGATGGTCCGAATCCTCCCACTCTCATTTGCCACATGTGGGTGGACTTCGAATTCACCTTCGCCCCCCCGAGATCAAGTGTAAAGAAGTCTTCATTGGCTGGGTTTTTTCTGTTGAGAATCACGTGGGATTCACGTGAGCTTTTAATTTATAATAATGTCGTTGCTCTTGTCGTTTGCATTTTGCGAGATGCCTGCACGATTTGCGGCCATTTGGACCAATCAGAGCTGGAGAAACTTTTTGACCTGTCTGCACCAAAGACTTAATGTAAAGACAGCCTTCGGCTGAATAACATATACATAGGAAATAGTAGATTGATTTTTCTTAAAATCTCATTATTGATCTCCTTTATACCTTTTGGAATACCTGGTAGCCACTTGGCGGAGATTTTTAGTTTTTGGTGGATGTCTGGTGCTGCGAACCCCGCTTCAGACGTCATCATCATCATGGAACGCGAACCGGACGTTCCGGGCGGGGGACATCATCGTCCCCTGCGTAAAAGAGCCAGAACGACTAGGGCAATGGAATCGGAACAACAAGAAGGTGATAGGGAATGGGAGGAGGAGCAGATGGCACAAGAGTTATCCTAAGTCTGTAAGCAGCTTACCCAGGTTTGCAGCGAGCTGGAACAAACCCGGCTACAGTAGGAAGGAAGGATTTTATTTCGCCCGGGGGGACACACCTCAGAGGGCATTTGCGCTAAGCTATTTTCGTTTCGTACAGTTCTTCCATAATCACCCGAAGCCCCAAAAATTTCACTTTTACTAACTGGTCCAATCTGGTGTATATGTCGTGACAGGCCTGCTTGAAGGCCAATTTCCCCAAGTGTTCAGCATCCTATCCTCAGCAGCTGAAGCCCGGTCTGTCAAAATGAGACTGTATGATGTTAGTAGGGATTGATCTGCATAGTTAGTGTGCCTGAGGCTTCTAGTCCATGTTAAGCCTCCCCGTTGCAATGGCAAATTTGATCGTTGCCCGTACTGCCCGCATATCTGGTGCCCATTTGTCATCGTCAGACGCTGCCTTTCCTCCCAAGAAGAACGAGAGGTTTCCCATCTTTGTTTGTGGGCATTTCAGCACGCCTTCCCGTTGCTTTGTCCACTTTGTGCATCTGAATAGAAAATGCGCAACTGTCTCGGATGCTTGACCACATTCGCACATATCCGATTCCACTGCGCCGATGTTGTGCAGAAAGCTATTTAGTCTTGCCATTCCGGTGCGGAGCTGGACCAGCACCTCTGCTTCTTTCCTCTTCAGCAGGTCATATAGAGTACGGGTATGCTTGCCAGGTAGTGCCGTGTCTATCATCTTCGAGTATTTCCCGATTCTTCCCGGCAATGTCGTTGGTTGCCGCTGCTTGGTTATGGCTAGTCTTATCCTCGTGGATCTTGCTTGATACGGCGGCTTATCTGGTCTGCATTCACTTTCAGTGGCCTTCCGGGCTGCTGCTTTGGCTTTTGGTCCTAGTGCGAAGTCTTCCTCTCCTGCTGGAACCCACATCATCTGGAGAGAGTTGCCCTCGTCTTCAAGACGGTTGACATGCTTGTAGATTTGCCGAATGGTCTGTTGACCGGACTGTTGTCGCGGCCGCCGTATGGCTTCTAGTGCGGAGCGGGTGCTCGTCATGACGATGATATTCCGTCGACGCAGTCCGAATGGCATGCATCTCAGGGCCATCTCTATAGCTCCCAGCTCGGCTATGTATGGGTTCAGCTCCTCACTCGACCCGAGAGTGATAGAGTAGCTGGCCACATCCTCGTCAGCATTGTTGATCGCCGTATCTCGTACGACACCTCCCATGCCTACCATGCCCCTTCTCTGTGAGGAGCAGGTGGCAATGACTATGCCGTCCACCCTATTTGCTGCTTCCACCGCTCTCTCCCGGTCAGGGTCGCACGACACCAAGATACGGTCTCGCCATGGCGGTAGCGCGTATTCTCGAATGATCTCCATTCGTTCAGTGGCTGTCTCCCCTTGTATCTGAGCAATCCTCTGCATCGGCGATACGAATCGGCGACACACTTTCACCTTCAGTGTCGCCAACGGGTGTGTCCTGGGAAGGGTCCGGAGGTTGATCCAAAACCTTGTTGCCGCTTGCGCATGCCGTTCTTGCACCGGTTGGATGCTAGCTTCGGCCTCGGCCACCGCTGTTGCCACGGTCCGGAAAGCTCCCGTGATCGCCTGTGCTCCAACCATCTGTGCTTTGTCCAGCCAAGCGGCTTCTCTAATGCCGCATGAGTGCGCCCACACGCTAGACGCATAGTCCATGGTGGGAGCCACTGTTGCTACGAACAATTGTCTCGCCGTCCGCGGTGACAACATTTTCAGTCTTTTCAAACACATAGCGGCCGAGAGCAAAGTTAGATATCATGAACAATGCTCATGCAGCACGATCGCCTAGCCAGATATATTCAGATGCTGCCAGCATGACACCTGTTAGTATTGCCACTCTAATTCCATCCACGGTTCGATCGGCAACCGCGGAACCGGTGTTCTGCACAGCAGACACATCCAGGGTGTCCGAGGATCATATCAGAGATACTACACCAGCAGCGCTTCACAGGGCCATTGAACAGGAAATGCGAACGTCTAGCGACCAACCTAGTTGGCGATGCGTCGCAGTGACCAGAGACCAGAGATGGACGAAATACCAACCGCCTGAGGGTCATCGGTAGGAACGAGGAAGAACTGAAGGGATCAAGGCGATCATCGAGGCCAAGAACATTGTGGCTAACAGACAGACCGTTTGACAGACCGACTGAGTCCGTCTGCCAGACCGCAGACCGACAGACCGGTCGGTCTGCGGTGGTCTGGATCAGTCTGGGTTGGCCTAAATAGGGCTACTGTTTCAGTGCCCCCATTGGTCCACTGCGCCCTTAGGAAGACGGGGAAGGTCTGTTTACTCGACCTGGCGCGTCTGCACTTGCCAGGAAACTATTGCAAAAAAAATTCAAGTTGTGCTCCATACGTGCGCATCCATACCCGCATCACGATATCTTCCGGCAGGACTTCGATCCCCGTGCCGTCTATACCGCAGTCTCTTAATCCCTGTCTCAATTTTGACCCTCACCCTATTGGCTAGGTCTCTTAGCTCCGCATTAAACTCTTCAAATCGTACTAAGTTACTCAAAACAAAAATAACACACACACACGCCCTATTGGCCAAATCTCTTCATCCACCAACCTAGAGCCGACCACTTAAAACCGCGCCCTCTTCTCAACACGTGCAGCAACCCCTAGTAAAACAGGCTCTAGTTTTGCAAGCTTCGTACCGAAAGGCTACTCAGCGCAAGGGAGCCGCCAACTTGCCCACCACGCCCAGCTTCCAACTTCCAACTTCCAACGTCCCCCGGCGGACGTGCGCCTTCCCCTGTGAGGCTGAAGTAGTGGAAGAGAGGAAATGTATGCCTTTCGGTACGAAAGGTCTTCTTAAGCTCTGGGATTCCACCCCCCAAAATTTGGCCCCCCCTTGCAAAATTACCGCATTAAGCGATTATGCCTTTCGGTACGAAAGGTCTTCTTAAGCTCTGGGATTCCACCCCCCAAAATTTGGCCCCCCCTTGCAAAATTACCGCATTAAGCGATTACCCGATTCAGAAGCATAACTGCACCTCTTGTTGGTCCGGATTAACCCTATCCGAATGCTCCCATAGGTGCAAGTCTTTTCTCTTTTTCATTTGCCAATGCGCACATATGAACTCTCATTCGCTCTCTAAGATTTTCTTATTAAAAAGCACGTGAAACAGGAGACGCAAACCGCAAGCGGTCTGCCCAAAAAGAGCCTTGAGGAACGAAGTTAAAGACGAAAATCGGCCAACGCAACTTGAGAAAATTTTGGGGTTTTGAGCTGATATTTTGAGCTGACATGAAATTTGGATGAAGCAACAAGATCAGTAGCTTGGTCACCGTGACGTCATCCCAAGCTCGACTGTGAGGCGTGATTGGCATGTCGAGACTTGAAACGTATCAAGGCTCTTTACAAAACATTAGGAAAACCTTAATAGCAATCCGGGCGGAGTCATATTACTGGCACTCACTCTCCCAAAAGCTCACGATTACAACCATTGTGGTCAATTTATTTGATTGCAAGATACAGCATCTACCGTCCTCTCTCTCATCGTGAACATGTCGACGTGCCCGGTTCGGTTCCAATTTTCGTGCGACAATATCCCTGAAGGTCTGAATTTTACTCACGAGATTTCAAAGAGTCTCGTCAGGCCCCTATCCTATGCCCGGCAAGATGATTCATACGCCTATCGTTTTCAACGTGCAGTACTGCCTTTTTTAAAAGAACACGAACCGGCTTGTCGCGCAGCATCTAATCCGTTTTGCGGAATTTGCGGATCACCCATCGCGACCGTTCTACAGACGCCAATGTCCTTTCTTCACAAAGAGGGTGATCCCTACGTTGGAGTTCTTGTTAGCGGAGTGTGTGGGAAAGGCGAATGCGAAAGCCAGACGCGACAAGCCATCCAGGAGGAGATGTTCGAAGTTGGAGCAGGGGCCGAGGCTCAGGTGGAAGCCATAGTTTGCGCGGTGTGCGGAAAGATAGAAGGGATCAGGAAGTGCGGGCGGTGCAAAGCTGTGGCATACTGTGGCAAAGACCACCAGAAGGCAGACTGGAAGACACACAGGGGAGCGTGTGTATCTCGGGACGAAGAAAGTAACTGAGCAGGGGAGTCACCTTGCAAGAGTCGCCTTGCAAGATCGAGAGTCATGGCTAGGTATAGGACAGGAGGGTGAAAGGGAGAAATACATTCAAATGTAGAGGCGCCTGACACCATGGCAGTGACCATTGTCTACTCTCTATCGGCATATTTCTTAGGGGGGTGCCGGCTGCGATGCGGCCGTGTTCCACCATCAGGACTGGGGGAAGGGGCTAATGTGATTGAGGATTCCTCAGCATCAGCTATAATCAACGGGGATGGGGGATTGGGTAAGGCTTTTGCGTTGTCCGCTAGGTGCGGTAGATGGAGGCGGCCTCCTGTTGCTTCTTGCGAAGTTGGATTCCCATAGGATGGCTCCGCAACGTCGCTGGCGCCCTCGGAGACGCGCTGTCTCTTTGAAGGGGTGGATGGAGTAGCCCGGCCCTCCCAGCGAGCGGACCGCTTTGAAGGCGGAGTAGCGGTCGGAGTCGGCGTGGCCGGGGGGACTTGGGCAGGCCTCGGCAGGTAGGCCAAGTCCAGGACACGGAGGGCCAAATGATTGGTGTCAGTGGTGCGACCAGCTACCTTGGCGGTGATGCTCAGGAGAGCTCCCGGTGATGGTGTTCTGACTTTTTGCCACCGCTTCGTATTTTCAAAGAAACAAGCCACAGAGAACGGGACCGGAGATGCCTTTGAGGCGTCGTACACGGATGTTTCAACGGTGAACCGGCGAGGCTCAGAAGGGTCGCTGGTGTTGTCGTTAGGTGATGGCACGGATCCGATAACGGTCACTATCGGGAGCCACTGTCCTGGTAAGTAGCGGCGATACTCTTCGAAGTCGGAGACGTCACCAGGGTGTCTAGGAAGGTCAGGCCGTGTGAGACCGAGTGTGAGTCGTGACGTACCTCGACAAACTGAGGGCCTGGACGCTGATCTCTAGTGTGCCGCCCACGGACTGGGTGGTGGAGAAGCGGCCGTCGGCATAGAAGAAGGTGTTAGGGGTGTAGAGGTCGCGCTCTTCTCGCGTCAAATAGGCATGAATGCGGGTGCGAATGGGCTCGATGTCGATGCTAGAAGTATAGAAGCCGTCCTCCTCAAAGATGTTGACGTCAGCCTGGATCTCGACGTAGTTGGGTGCGTTTTCCCGACTCGGGTCGTCCGTGATGCTGTCCACAAAGTCTCGCAGGTGGATGGTATTCGAGAAGGTCACTTGCCGAGACATGTCGAGCAGAGGTTGAAGGCCGAAGCAATGCATGGAAAGGGGCAAGGAGTCGGGGGGTGCATGAGGGGCTCATATAAGGGCTTCATCCCAAATTTTTGACACACCGCCTAGGTCGAGCCACCGGGTGTTGTGACGGACGCGGTGTTAGAGGAGAAAATGTTGCATCTAGCAGATGGAAGTGATCATATGTTTGAGAAGCTCTTGCTATTCATCCTATCTAATGAGGGTCTTTGGGTCAGTCTTATAGATGAAGAGACTGATGATGACCTCGGATGATATCGGACAGCCGAGACGGTCCGGATGCTACGGACTATTTGAATTTATCTAGCTATTCACCTGATCAGAGGAAAGGCCGGTCTTGTGATGAGGCTGATGACGAGGCCGATGACGAGGCCGGTGACGAGGCCAGTGGCTATGGACGCCTATGACGAAAGACAGAAAGCTTGACTGTTATCATAACCGTAGAAATCCGATATCCAGATATGTGACAGAAAACCTTAATATCTCCGCCAAATCGATTGGCGAGGGCAGAAGACGGCAGACATTGAGACGCCCGGAAGATATCACCATCGATTCAAGGCAATATAGCCTGCCTTTGCGGCCCTGGGTGGAATGGTATCTCCGCTTCTGCCGGAGCAGAGGATCAGGGGAAACCCGGGTTGAGACGTAGAGGACGGATTCTAGGACTACGCAGGAGCAAGGCCCAGGGTCGGAGGGTCGGGCGGTAGGAGGTCATGGACAAGGTGGTAGGATTATTTATCTGGGGCCCTGCGTCGTGTTTTGTACAGCGTGGCAGAAATACTAAGGTAGGAGAGCTAGTAAAGGCGATTCATTATGGAGAAGGAGAGTCTAGCCGAGCAGTTCCGCCGACGGGATGCGCGCAACCGCGAGAACGTTGCGCTTGCCGGTCTGGGAATCCGTACATCGGCGGACATCTTCGAGGCTGCGCAGCGGCAGTTCCAGGAGGCAGCTAGGACAGAGAGCAACTCAGTGGCACCGGGACCGGTCGACGCTTCAGGGCTGGCGAGTCTCGGCATCCGGACGTCGGCCGACATTTTAGAGGCGACGCAAAGAGAGTACGAACAATCGAGGGAGGAGGGTTCTCGCAGGCGGCGGGGTCGGAAACCGAGGGAGTCTGGCAGCGTCGAGAGGCAGCCAAGGAGCCTAGAAGGCAGACCGGGAAACAACGAGGCTGCAAGGCCGGGAAATAACCAGCTTGCAAGGCCTGGAACATTGTTCCGGTCCGTTCAGATAGACGGAGGCAGCGGGGTGCCGTTAGCCCCACGACCGGCCAGCGAGGAAGAGGCGCACAATCAGCTGAATACGGCGATGCTCGCGGGATCAGATTCCCGTCCATGGGAGGAAATGCTGGAGGCTGGGCGAAGGTCTCTGGTCGCAGATCTAGGGCTTCGGACGGTGGCTGATATTTCCGAGGAGTCGAGAAACGACAATATTTGGCAATGGAAACGGACGAGGACAGTGGAGTCGTTCGGCCAAGTCGCCGGCGAGGCCGAGGATGCGGCGGAGGACGGTGCTCCTCCTGCGGGGCCGAGTACGCAGCCGGGAAGGAAGAGAGCGGGTTCTGGCCGCACTGATCAGCCAGCACCGAAGCGCAAGAGGGCCGCGGTCCGCCGAGAGAGGGACGAGGAAGAACAGGCGGGGGACCTCGCCTGCGTCTTAGAGGCGCTCGATGAAGAGTTTGCGGAGAAGGGACGACTCTCACACGGACAGGAATGGTGTGCGCCTGTGCCTCACGAGAGGAAGGTGAAGACGGTCCAGGAATTTTACAAGGCGTTTCATGAGACGAGGACGTTACCGATCCTCACCTGCATGTTCTGCTACCGTAAGTACAGCAGGGCAGAGTTGGAAGATGTTGAGTGGGACAGGTGGATGGCAAGTCCTGTCGAGAAGCGCGATGGATCACCCTTCAAGTGCCTCCGGTGCTTCCCTGTGGGGGGGAAGATTCGTGGGTGTGCGGATTGCGTGAGACAACTGAAGAGAGGCGCCTTGTCTCCGGCCGCACAGCTGCACACCAAGCTAGGATGCGAGCACATGTTTCCCGATGAGCTGAAGGGCCTCACGCCGGTGGAGGAGAAGCTCATCGCGCTGAACTCGTGTTACGGCTTCATCACCAAGTACAGCATCCCAGAGGGGCACCGGCAGAATGTGAGATATCCGAGGCATGTCAAGGGGCACATCACGGTATTCCCCAACAACGTGCAGGAGCTAGCGACAAGGGTGCTTCCGCATCCGCTCCTGAAGGTTATGGATGACATTCACGTGTCGTGGCAGGGGCCGGAGAGGCCGGCGCCGAGCGATCTCTCGGCACTGCTCTCGGTGCGGCGCCGAGTTGTGGAAAGGGCCCTAGTGTGGCTGAAGAGGCACAATCCTTTGTATGTCGACATCGACATTGATACGGCGGAACTGGATAGCTGGAATGCACCGTCGCACGGTGTGCCATACCAAGTCTATGAGCGTTTGGAACGGGACGAGCCGTCGGCGTGGGAGAAGGCACGAACGGCACAAGTCGTGCCACCCACAGAGCGCGGCTTGGAGGATGAGGGAAGCGTAGATATTCGAGAAGTGCTGGCAACGCTGGGCCACGGGTTCGATGCAGGCATCGGGGGGGACGCGGCGGGGAAATCAGTGGATGCCGATTGTGAAGCCGGAGACGAGAACGTCGATAGTGCTACCGCCGCTGCCGGCCCGGTCCACGAGATCAGCTCGTCCGGGATGTTCGCCCTCGATGGGCGACCGGATATCGCGGACGCGGAGAAGTTGCGGTATGTCTACGATGCTCTGCGCCATGATGATGCCCGTTACGAAATACGGGCTGGGATGTGGGCGGGATCGGCCGAGGTGCGACATGGAGACACGCGTGAACCCTATATTCTCGTGTCCAGGGGGGAGGACTTTGCCGATCCCTTCGACGCACCGTTCTTTGCAAAGACGTTCCCGACTCTGTTTCCTATCGGTAGAGGGGGCCCACGCCAGGCCGAGGAGAGCCTCACGGACGTGGGCGGTGAGGTGGATGGAAGCGTCGAAGCGGAGGCCAGGGCGCGGAGTCTCGTCTCGTCGCGAAATATGACCCTAGAGACGTGGGCCAAAGTGGTGCTCCAGCGCCACGGCGGCCGGTTCGCGACACATCACGTCTTCGCCTTTCTCGTCTTCAACATGGGAGTGAGGTCGAGAAATCGTCGCGTCAGCATGCTCAGCGTGACGAGGAAGAACTTCCCGGAGGTGGAGCGCATTGTAGGCTCGCTGAGCGCGGAGAGGTTGGAGGCGGCCAAAGTCGAGCTGGAGACGACCAGGAAGACGGGTGACGAGGCCGTTGGCCAGTTATTGAGGAGCCTGTCGCTGTACGGGTTCCGCCAGCCAATGTCGAGGGAGAGCCGGCTGAGCATGCGGCGGAAGATCAAGTCGCTCATTATACGGGAAGGCATACCCGCGATATGGTTCACGCTGAACCCGAACGACATCACAAACCCGGTCAAGCTCAGGCTTGCTGCATATCGGACGCGGGATCCGGACGAAGCCGAGGCCTTTCTAACGAGCCTCGACCTAGCATATAAGCGAGCACGGCTGGCGGTCTCGGATCCCCTCAGCTCAGCAGTCTTCTTCCACCGGGAGATGTCCATGTTCTTCGAACACTACGTGAAGGTGGGAGTGGATTCTGTGTTTGGGCGGATCAGCAGGTACTTTGGGGCTGTGGAGACTAACGAGCGCGGGGCGCTCCACGTCCACGGATTGCTCTGGCTCCAGGGAAACATGCACCTCAGCTCCATACTCGGAGATGTCGCGGGGGAGGATCAAGCGGAGTACCGGGAGAGAGTCATCCGGTACATCGACAGCGTCTTCGAGGAGGTTGGTTCCCCGCGCGCAAGAGCGACTCAGGAACGCATTATCTAACATGAGAGTCGATAAATGTAGGATCTCGACCAGGAGGCTTCCTCGGTGGTGCAGGCGGAGAGGTCCGTGACGTCGGACATATCGTCGCTGCTGCGGAACAGCCAGCAGTTCGCCTCCTCGTTCGACGAGGAAAGCAACTTTTGCGCAGGCGCTACCCAGATCCACACCCACAGCCCTACGTGCGTGAAATACTCCATCAAGGGACAGCGCAAGAATCGAGATCCGTGCCGGTTCAAGGCGCCGTGGAGATTAGTGGAGAGGACGGCGTTCACTGAAAGCGGAGTGTTGCAGATCCGGCGAAGTCACAGCATGGTGAACCGGTGGAACAAGGCCATGGCGGTAGGATTGCGACACAACCACGACATCTCCTTCATCGCGACTCAGTGCAAGACCATGGCCATCGTGTTCTACGTGACCAACTATGCAACCAAGGTCGAGGATCCGGTGTGGAAAAGGGTGGCCGCAGCGGCAGAACTGCTCCCCGTCCTGAACGAGTCGGTCACCGAGAGCCAGACGGAGGAGGCGAAGCGAGACCAGAACAGAACGCGCCAGTTCCTGATGAGAGTCGCGAATCGCATCTTCACAGACCGGCCGCTGTCGCAGGTCGAAGTCGTCGCTCATTTGCTAGGGTATCCTACCGAGTTTGCGAGCAACCATGGCTGGACCTTCCTTAATGCATATTCCCTTTACTGGCACATCTTCCGACGGTGGCGGCACCTGCGACGCCAGAGCGGCATGGAGATGGCGGACGAGCAGGTCGAGGAGACGGTACTCCTAGAAGAGGCCGGACAAAGGATCTCTTTCCTGCAAGCATACCCGCACCGCGGCGGACTACTGCAGGTACTGTCGCTGTACGACTACATGTCCGTAGTCAAGCTGAAGCGGAGGAGCAACGGAGCAGGAGTCTGGGGGGAGGTGCAATTCGACAGCTCGTGGCCCCTCTCGCAGACGTGGGTGCAAGCGCTGCGAAAGCCCGGCGAGCACGCTGTCGTCTGTTTCGATGGTTACCTGAGTACGGACTTTAGCGACGAAGGCGAGGTCTACCATAAGAGGTACGTAGCGAGCACGCGAATAGCTTGACATGTCTGCCCAAAAGCTGACGTTGCTATGGTAGGGCGGCAGTCCAGCATCTCGCAATATTCGTGCCGTGGGAATTGTTCTCGTCCGAGACATCAGGCGATATCAACACCATCTGGGAAAGACAGAAACAGGCGCTGCCCCGGAGGATGTCCTTCCTCGCAGATAACATCCAACTCCTTCACCGGTCGGCTGAAGACGCGAAACGCGATGCGAAGCAGTGGGCCGCCCAATCCGGGGACGGCGATCCCGCCTCCGAGGCGATCGGCCCGGATATGGGCGACGGTGATGAGGGACCGGGTCGGGCGTTCCGGTCGGACGGCGTCGCCAACGCAATCCGCCTCATCGACGTCTTGAGGACGACGATGGGAGCCAACCAGGTCACGGCCGGCTCGAAGGAGATCTCGAGAATGATACGGCAGTTGAGTCGATTCCACCAAGTGGCCTTGCGTTCAATGGACGAGCCGTGCCGTGCGATATTTAACGAGCAGGGGCTGGACGCCCAAGAAGGACCGTTTCTGGGGGCAGATGTACCAGGACAGGGGTTGATCAGGTCCATCAAGTCGCAGCAAAGGAATGTGTCGAAAGAGAGAGAAAGGATGATCCAGGGAATACAAGGCCGGCCTGACGACGACACCATAGGTCACGGTTCAGCTGTGGACTGTGAGCCGAACGGGTTCGGCGAGCAGGGCGAGGGTCTCACAAGTGCCGATCCGGGGGCCTCAGTCCGGGGCACAGGTCCTTCGACGAGCATCCACTTCGGCCCGTCGACGTCGTTTTCCGAGGCAGGGAGGCAACTGGCTGAGGCGTTCACGCTCAACGAGAGACAGAGCATCGCCTTCCGACTGATATGCCGCCAACTCGACCGGGTACGTCGCGATGAACAAGGGACATCTCAGCTCTGCCAATTCGTCGGCGGCGAGGGCGGCACGGGGAAATCACGAGTCATTGGTGCCGTCGCCGAGCTGTTCGCGAGCAGGGGGATGTCGCACCGTCTGTTGCTAACGGCGACGTCGGGAACGGCCGCCGCGAGCATTGACGGGATCACCATCCACTCCGCATGCGGGTTCTCCAAAGATACGGCGGCGCGGTCTCGCCGAGTAGAGCCGGACGGCTTTGCAGCGCCCAGCTCTTCTGGTCTCCGTATCGATGGGCAGACCACGGCCGAGTGGCAGGAGAAGTGGTTGCTGATCATAGACGAGGTAAGCATGTTGGGGGCGAGGACACTGTACACCGTAAACGAACGGCTCTGCCAGCTCCGAGGATCTGCCCGCGACTTCGGTGGGATCCCCACCGTCCTCTTCTGCGGAGACTTTCACCAGTTCCGTCCCGTGCAGGAGAGATCGATCCTGCTCCCGAGCACGGCCATCGCCTGGGACGAAGAACGATCGTTCACAGCTGAGCAGAGGTACCAGCACGACAGGGCACACGCGCTATGGAACAAGTTCACGACGGTGGTCATGCTAAACGAACAAGTCCGCGCCGCCGGCGATCCACAACTGCAGCGGCTGCTGACGCGAGTGCGCCAGGGCGTGCAAGACCAGTCAGACCTGGAGTTACTGAATAGCACCTGCTACCGGGAGGACAGGCAGATCCCATGGGAGTCGGGCATCACGGTGGTGACGCCGCTGAACAGAAACCGCTGGAACCTGAACATCGAGGCGTCCCTCTGTTTCCAGAAGGAGCGGAGGGCGCCGCTGCGCATCTTCATCTCCGAGCACAGATGGAAGGACGGCGAGCCGAGTGAGGAGGAAGCCGTCATGATCCTCAACCAGGGAGACGACAGCGCCATCCCGGTACCTGCCGTCCTCATGTTCGTTCCGGGTATGCCCGTCGTCGTGAACCAGAACACCCACCAAGGACTGAAGCTGGTCAACGGAGCAAGCTACGCGGCGCTAGACGTCATCCTCGACAAGGCGCACCCGGGCTATCACGTCGACGCCGATATCATCCTCCACTTTGGCCCTCCGGCGGGGATCGTGCTCGCGTCGGAGACGACGAGAGACCTCCGCTTCGTCGGTATGCCGCCCGGCACGATCCTCCTGACGCCTATCAGCATCAAAATAGAGTGCCAGAGGAAGCGGCCGTGGCAGAAGAACAACGTCAGTAGGCGGGGGCTGCCATGCGCCGCGGCTTTCGCATGTACGGACTACAAAGTCCAAAGCAAAACGTTAGATCGGGTTGCCCTCGAACTGCGCGGAACCAGGACGACGAGCATCGACGGTCAGGTGGTCCCGACACAATGCGACCCGTACAGTCTGTACGTGCAGCTGTCACGATGCAAGTCGCTGGACGGCATCATGCTCCTGTCAAAGGCGCGAGAGAGGGACTTCGTAGGCAACAAGGTGCCCGACAACATGGTTGCAGCGGAGTGGAGGCTGGAACGGTTGAGCGACGCAACGATCAGAAAAGCCGAGCTGTGGGACTGGTCAGGATAAGAACTGATCAAGAAGTCAGACAATAAGTGTTAGTAAGATGTAGATGAAGGGGACCATAAGGTGAAAATGCATTTACAGATTAAAGCTGATGTTCAGGATGTGGTTCATGATCGTTTTCGATTTCGATGTTTTCTAACGCTTTCAGGGCGTTATCACAGAGCTTAGAAGAGATAACACGTGCTTGCCGCCTGGTACGATTAGTCATCTTATCTCTTTCGTTGATGTTATATGAAACGCAAGGCGCCGCGAGAAAAAGATTGACAGCACGAGGGGTTTGGTCAGGTGCTGAAGCACGGGGTTTTAAGGGCGAAACTTTTGATTGGAGGAGTCAGGTGATTTTGAGGCCCGGAAAAAGATGGCGGCATAAAACCTTTCGTCACTTCGTTCCTCAAGGCATAAACTGTCGTTGCTCTTGTCGTTTGCATTTTGTGAGATTCCTGCTTCTGCTCGAGTTAGGTGAAATCTATTATATTAGATCGGATTTTTAATATACAATATATATATAGGAAACAGTGGATTGATTTTTCTCGAAATCTCATTATTGATCTCCTTTATACCTTTTGGAATACCTGGTAGCCACTTGGCGGGGATTTTTGGTTTGTAGTGGAAGTCTGGTGCTGCGAACCCCGCTTCAGACGTCATCATCGTCATGGAACGCGAACCGGACGTTCCGGGCGCCGCGGGCGGGGGACATCATCGTCCCCTGCGTAAAAGAGCCAGAACGACGGGGGCAATGGAGTCGGAACAAAACACCCATCATATATCAATACATACCTGACTGTTCCTTGGATTTGCTATCTAAATTATAAACTATATTATTGCTCTTATTGTGCGGATGGTCGCAAGAATGATAACCGGGCCTCGTTTAATGTTCCCCCACACAAATGCTCCAGCCGAGCCTCGCCATCAAACATTTCCTGTGGTATTTTATTCCCGACTATATCCTCCACACGCGCCTTTGACAGCAATATAATCCCATCCAGCGATTTGCACCGCGATAGCTGCACATACAAGCTATATGGATCGCACTTTCGTGGCTCGAGTTGTCCAGTCTTGGTGTTCAGCTTTGTCCCGGTTCCTCGCAGCTCCAGCGCAATCTGGAGGAGGGTTTCGCCTTGGATTTTGTAATCGGTGCATGCGAATGCCGCAGTGCAGGGAAGTCCTCGGCGGCTCACATTATGCCTCTGCCAAGGCCTCTTCTTGACCCTCTTCTTCTTCTCCATTGGTATTTGGGCACTCGTTGGAGTAAGCAGGATTGTGCCTGGCGGCATTTCATCAAATTCGAACTTCTTGGTTGACTCGGACGACAGGATGATGCCGGCAGGTGGTCCAAAGTGGAGGATAATGTTCGGGGCCAGTTGATAGCCTGGGAATCTTTTGCTGTCTGGTATAACTTCTAGCGCTGTGTACTTGGCGCCATTCACGAGCTTGAGGCCTGGGTTTATATTCATGGTCACCACAACCGGCATACCAGGCACGAACATGAACGTGGCCGGCACACAGATCTTGCTGTCATCCCCGACGCTGGCCATAAGCGTAGCTTCTTCCTCCGTTACCGGCAATGTATTGGGTTTGCCCCAACGGTGCTCGGATAGAAATATCCGGACTGGCTTCTGTTCGTTCCTCTGGAAGGCTAAAACGGCATCCATGTTCAGGCACCACCTGGTGCTATTGAGCGGTGTAACTACTGTGATGCCCTTGCTCCATGGTATGGCTTGTCCTTCCCTGAAGCACCGGCTGTTAAGGAGCTCCATGTCGGACTCGTCTTGCTCTCCCTTTCGGATCCGAGTCAGCAGTCGCTGCAGCTCAAGGTCCCCTGCTGCGCGAACCTGTTCGGTGAGCATAACGACGGTGGTAAATCGAGCCCAGAGTGCGTGCGCCCTCATTTCGTCCGCAATCCTGAGGGCGGACCATGGCGTCAATAGCGACTTGTTTTGCACTGGGCGGAACTGGTGAAAATCTCCTGATAGTAGTACCACTGGGATGCCGCCAAAATCTTGATTCGATCCCCGGGAGGCGCAAAGTCGCTTGTTGATGTCGGAGAGCGTCTGGAGGCCCAGCATGCTCACCTCGTCAATGATGAGCAGCCACTTTTCTCTCCATCTTCTTCGAGCATCACCGTCCACGTAGGTTACCGTGCTGCCATCGTCGGCATTGCTGCCGGATACGTTGGGTTGCATCCCACAGGCGGAGTGAATAGTCACGCCGTTGATCCGCGCTGCTGCGACCCCCGATGTCGCCGTCATCAGCAGCCTGTGCGATATGCCTTTGCTAGCGAACAATTCCGCCAACGCCTCGATGACCCTGGACTTCCCGGTGCCGCCCTCCCCACCCAGGAACTCGTATAGTTGTGCGCCATCATTGTTCTCGACATTACTGCTATCGAAGTCATCCCTCTTATCTTCGTCCGGGATGGTATCGAGGTGGCGACACACTAAAAGGAAGGCGATCTCCTGCCGCTCGTTCAAGGTGAACCTCCTTGCAATCTCCCGACCGGCATGGAGGAATGTTGTCGACGGACCAAAGGCGACCCTGGCACTGGGTCTCTGAGTGTTCCGGGTGTCTGTTTCTGACATTTCTATAACATCTTCTCCCGCGCCCGCGAAGGTATGGTTCAGTGATGCTTCTGTGCCGGCAGCTGTGTTCTGCGTGATCTGAACTCCATCAGAGCCTTGGATTCTTTTCACAATTTCCTTGTCAGCTTCATCCTGCTTGCTCTTGATTCCTCTAAGCTGACGTTGCGTTGGGAGCTCGCTCCTGGCTACCATGGCTGGCTGGTACTGCTCTGGGTTCTCTGCGGAAGCGACTGTCTCGACATCATCCGCAAAGTCGGTGATATCTGCTTGAACTTCGCGGAGCTGATCTAGCATCTGCAAAAGATGCTCCGAACCAGCGGTCACCTGGTTGGGGGCTGTAGCACCTCGTACTGTCTCAATCAATCGGCCAAGCTGGCCAACTTGGTCTGGGCGATATGCTTTTACTGGGCCTGTAGGATCTTGGAGATCATACCCCATAGCGTCGATATCATCCAAAACGGCGTCGTCCCCCGCAGCCGCCCACTGCTTTGCATCTCGCCGCGCATCTTCCGCTGATCGTTTCAAGAGCTGGATATTGCTTGCGATAGTCTGGAGTCTTTTGGGGAGTCGCCGTCTCCAGTGCTCCCAGATTTCATTAATATCGCCTGATGATGCTGTAGTGAACTTCTCCCATGGCACAAAGAGTGCGAGGTGCTGTACTGCAGCTCTGGTGCTAATATTAGTTTATGCTCCTCGTTTATCCATCCCATCTGTTCTATGGCTTGTGCTTACCTGCGGTATCTCTCTGCGTTTGTGTCAATATCAAAGTCCATATCGAGAAAGCCGTTGATGCATGGCACTGCATACTTCCCCGGGGGTCTTAGAACCTGCACCCAGTCCCTTCCCGGCTTCCAGTTCCTTTCAAATTCTATCTTCACCAACTCCTTGGGAGATGAATCTATCCTCTGTAATGTTACAAGCGATACGTAGTCATAGAAGCATAATGTCTGCAGCACCTCTCCACGGTGGTGGTAGGCTTCAATGTATGGTAGCTTCTTGCCATCGCTTCCCACCAAGACCCTCTCCGCGCTGGCTTCCGCGTCGTTGCCGTTGCCATTGCCACCTATGTTCTCGATAGGTCCATCATCGTCGTCGCCTAAAGTGCTACCGGTACTGCATTGCTGGAGATACTGCCAGCGTCGGAGCATTGCCCAGTATACCATTGTCATATTCACATATGACCATTGTTTGGTATTCGAGAACTCACTTGGGTAATCCAAGAAGTGCGCAATCACCTCCACCTGCGATAATGGCCTCTCGGTGAATATTCGGTTTGCGATTCTCATCAGATACTGGCGGTTTATATTTGCCTTGGCTTCGTAGTTTGCAGTTGTTGCACCTAGCCCCACGGCGCTGGTTGTGCTGATACTCGGAAAGAGCTCTGCTGCTATGGCCACTCTCTTCCAGATCGGATCTTCGATTTTTGTGGCGTAGTTTGTCAAGTAGTAGATCAGCGCCATTGTCTTGCTTTGGGTTCCGATGAAGGAGATGTCGTGATTGTGCCGCAACCCAACCGCCATTGGCTTGTTCCATCGGTTGATCATGGGATGTGAGCGTTGGAGCCGAAGTATACCATCCGCGCCAAATTCGCTGTTTGTAAAGAGCTTCCAAGGCGCATGGAATCGACATGTAGGCTTTTTGTCCCCCTCCTTGTTGTGAGAGTATTTGACACAAGTTGCGGTATGGGCGTGCATCTGGACCCTGCCCGCGCAAAAGTGGGCTTCATCGTCAAACTGTTCAGAGAAGCGCCCTGCATCGGTCATCAGGTAGGATATGTTGTCGTAAACTACCCTACTCTCGCTCTCCTCGCTAAAGGCAGCAGATTCGTCCAGATCCTAGATAATAGTTTAGCTTCCGACCTACGTTGGCTTTTGGTTACGTGGATATATGGATGCACATACCTCGGTAAAGACAGAATCGACATATTTCAGGATTCCTTCCCGTTCCATCGCCGCACTCTCATCATCCTCCCCGTTTCCATGAGCACCGATGAACTCCCCGAGCTCCAAGTTCCCTTCGAGCCATAGCAAACCATGGACATGAAGAGCACCGCGTTCGTTGGTCTCGACAGCGGCGAAATACTGTCCAATCCGACCAAACACAGATTCCTCCCCAACCTTGACGTAATGCTCAAAGAACATCTCTACTTCGCGGTGGAAGAAGATGGCAGAGCTTATGGGGTCAGTTATCGCCAGCTTCACTCTCTCATACCTATCCTGAAGGGCCCGAAGCAGGGTTGCTTCCGCGCTAGCCTTGTCCTCCTTTCGGTATGCCGCCAGACGTAGTTTTACCGGATTCGTAATGTCATTAGGATTCAGCGTAAACCAAATCGCCGGTATACCGTATCTGATGATGAGCGCTTTAATCTTTCTGCGCATGGCTAGCCGCGACTCCTGCGACATGGCCTGTTTGTAGCCAAAGTATGAGATGTATCGCAGGAGCTTTTTGATATCTTCATCTCGGGTGCTCCCGCCAGCCTCTAACTCCTTTTGCGCTTCCGCCAGCCTCTCTGGAGTTAACGACTGAATGATCCTCTCAACCTCAGGAAAATCGTTCCGTCGCACGCTCACCATACTTACTCCTCTATTCCTAGACCGAACCTCTATGTTGAATACTAGGAATGAAAACGCCGGATGATTGGCAAAGTGACCACCATGTCGTTGCAGCACTTTCTTCATCCATGCGTGAAGTCCGAGATTACGTGTTGGCGAAGTCGCATCCTCTCCACCCTCTCCACCCTCTCCAATACTGTCTCTATCACGGACATGCCCTGTGAGCTGGACACTGTTCTTCCACAGGTCCGATTCCATCTCTTCCTTGCACCGTGGCCCACGGAAACCGAACGGGAATAGTGTTGGAAATGCTTTTGCAAGGTGCCAGAGATCATTGCTATCTGCAAACTCATTGCCTCTTGAAATGTGAATGTATGGCTGAAGGTGCGAATCCTGCGCGCTCCCAGTCGGCTGGTTGGGCGGCTGTGTTTGCGCATTTGTCTGTCCACATCTGATTGTATCAATGGCAAATTGCAGTTTATCGGCATCGGTTGCTCGCGGTGCTGTATCCAGTGGAAACATACCAGATGCAAGGATCTCATCAAGAAAGCTTCCCGTGCCCTCATACTCGAGCTCGTCCCGGCTGCGCTCGTCATAGAGCTGCTGATCCTCGTCGTAACTTACATCATTCTCATCATACGCTCTGCCCAGCCCGTCCACAATCTGTTCGAGTGACTGAGGCCCAGCGTCATCCATTCCACGTTCTGCTGGGGGCACAATGTGCGCTGTTCGCGTTTCTTCCCATGCCGATGGTTCATCTCTCTCTATCCTGTCATAGATCTGGCTCGGAACCCCATGCGCCGGCTCTCCCCAACTATCCAACTCGGCTTTGTCGATTTGGATGTGCCGATAGTGGGTGTTAAATTCTTTTAGCCAAAGCAACGCCCGTTCCACAGCTCCTCTCCGGACTGAGAGCAACTTGGATAGATCGCTGGGGGCTGGTCTCTGCGGCCCATGCCAGGATATATGGATGTCCTCCAAAGATTGTAGAAGCGGATGTGGTAGTACTGTGGTAACCAAGTCTTGAACACTGTTTGGAAACACAGTTATGTGACCCTTTACATGCCGTGCATATGCCGTACTCTGTTTGGTGCTTTTTGTCACTTTGATTCTTGCAACGAAGCCGAAATGGGTGTTGAGTGCGATCAGCTTCTCCTCAACCAATGTCAGGTCTCTGAGAGCATCCGGGTACATGTGCTCGCAACCAAGTGCTTGATGCAAGTTCCCGCCCCGCGCCATATTGCATTCGCGGATCTTCATTGCACAGTTTTCGCAGCTCGGTATAGCCTTGCCAACAAGGAAGCAATCTGGACATGAATACGTGCGGCAGCTATTCATCGCTGCGCTATTTGTCCACTCTTCCCAGCTAAGCTCTTTCATCTCCATGGTGCTGATCTTCTGATAGCATATCATGCATGTGTGTATGGGTAGGGTATCCATGTTGTGAAATGCTTGATAAAAGTCCATGACTGTGGATATATTCCTCTCACGGGGGACCGGCTTACGCCAATCCTTTGTGTAGGATATTCTCTCCTTCTCTGTAAATTCATCTTCCAGATGCTCAATGGCCCTCTCTAATGCCTGGGTTTGCTCTTCAAGGTTGGTATTCTCAACCCGTCTTCGATTTTGCCTTTTGTTTTGTTCTTGTCCGTGTTGATCAGCCTTGCGTTTTGCGCCAACTTCTTGTCGGCAATCTTGAAACCTAAGTCTTGCCATACATCCACGTCGATCCAGTTTATCCTCTGCAGGTTTTAGTTGCTGTGCTTGTTGCGACCTCCTTTTCTGACGTCGTGGAGCATTAGATGGCAACTGGGAACTGGCTGGGGGGGTCCCAACGGCAACCAGTGGTCTTTGCTGTTGGGTTTGTCTCCTTTGCCGCCAGTTTCTTTCTCGGGCATCTTTCCGTCTTGATGCACGAGAAATTCGCGGTTTGCCTCTTGATCTTGGAGGCGCCTGTATTGGTGTCGTGCTCCTTGGCGACGGTCGGCTCATCCAGCTTTCAGGTCCCTGTATTTGAGTATTGGTGTCGGCTTGGTATGCACTTCGCTGATTTTCCTGCACCCGATTTCCTTCTCGAACATCTCTCCGCCTTGGTGCACGAGAACCTCGCGGTCTCCCTCTTTTTCTTGGAGGCACTTGTGTCGGCGTCATGCTCCCTGGTGGTGGCCGAGTCATCCAGTTTCCTGCCGCCTGTGTTTGCGCATTGGCATTGTCGCTTTGATTTACACTTGATCGGTATTGTTGGTGATTACCTGGTTTGCTTGATTGACCAGTTGATTGCGATCCCTCTAGTGCCGGGTCTATAGGTACGGTTTCTGGAATATCACCAGATGCACTCGGTTGGACAGTAGAGTGTGACTTCCATAATGCCAGACCCACAGGCTGGACATCCGAAACACGATCGCATATACTTGGTTGGACAGTAGAATGTGCTTCTCTTGGTGTTACGTTTGTATTCGAGTTTGCCGCACCAAAGATATCATTGTACGTCTTCAGCCCGAGACTGCTGACTGTGCTGCCAGGCGTTTGACCACGCAACCTTTCAAGTAGAGCAGATAATGACGAATCCATTACAAGATAGGGTACGTACGAATATTCTTAGGATGTGGAATCATATGTATTAAGCCAAATAGTATTATAAATATGAATGATAAAGGTTGATACCAGTCACAATGCTGTTTTGTGATCGGTACATTTTGGGGTAGATATCGATTCTCCCACACTAGCCGGTCCTACTCTGCTCTTGATCCGATTCTATCCCGATAGTCCCACGTCATCTTTATCTCTATTATACCTATCAAACTATATGATAAAATCCTCTATCGTCATTGTCTTGACCCATCTACCAATAAACGATAGGTCTATCCCACCATGGTCTTCTTTAGTCTTCCAATTTCATCCCA
Source organism: Dactylonectria macrodidyma (assembly GCA_020744425.1). NCBI lineage: Eukaryota > Fungi > Ascomycota > Sordariomycetes > Hypocreales > Nectriaceae > Dactylonectria > Dactylonectria macrodidyma. Next base: position 28,467 of record JAGMUV010000047.1, on the reverse strand, counting down.
ATATCAGACTTGATTATTCATCCCATCATCTACTCGGAGCATCATCACACCGGTATACCAATAGAGCATCATATTCCTCCACCCTCTTACTTTCGTGATAATTAACTTCGGGCTTGATTATTCATCCCATTATCTGGTCGGAGCATCATCACACCGGTATACCAGTAGAGCATCATACTCCTACACCCTCTGATTCTTCTAACATTAATAACATCAGGCTTGATTATTCATCCCATTATCTAGTCGGAATGCCATTACACCGGTATACCAATACGGCATCATACTCCTCCACCCTCTTATTCATATGGCCGCTGCAGTATTGATATACCAATAGATCAAAATATCCCTTCACCCTCTTTCATTGTAATGGTAACATCGATGGACACTTATGTGATTGACATAATACACACCACGTTATTTCATCTACCTATCAAATACTGCTCAGCTCTCATACTTTCTTTTTTTCTTCTTTTTTTCATGCGTTAATTTCTTAGTCAATCCTTTGTAATCATAGAAGAAACAATTCTGTTCAACAGCTACGTTGATTGATCAATTCCGCTGTGCAAGTATCCACTTGACAGGCATCAAGGTTCTTACCTCAAGATGCTTTACTGCGATCGGCGACATGTGCTGACGTTTTGGCCAATCCTTTGTACTCATGGAAAAAGCAGATCTGTTCACCATCTATCTTAATTGATCAATTCAATTGTGCGAGTATCCACATCGGCAGGGATAGTAGCTCTTGGCTGAAAATGTTGGATGGAGATCGGCGATGCCACATCCTCTCTGCGCAATGAAATACAGTATCTTTACCAAGTGGTATCAATCTTCGCATTGTATATACTATATCATTTAATCGATTATAAATATCAGATGTGTTTCTTCTTTGTTCTGTACATTTGCATGCCAATCTTACAGGCTTATCTTACAATTATTCTCTCTCTCTCTCTCTCTCTCTCTCTCTCACACACACACACACAAAGTCGTAATCTTAACTGCTCTCCCTTTTTTTTTTTTTTTTTTTTTTTTTTTTTTTGAAATATTTGCTAGTTCAATATATCATGTCTTCATCTACTTCTACCTCAAATTCTACCTCAACTTCCACTCTTAGCGGCCATCCCCCTCCGCGCATGCCTCATGACTCTCAGAAAAACCTTGGTAGTGATATGACCATGTCTTCTTTTGGTCAGCTGGATACCCCAACGCGGTTTCCTACATCAGATGAACAACTTATAAAGAGCCTTAATGTTGAAGCTCTTGGCAGGGTTTTTCTTCCACCCCCTCCCTCTATGACACTGCCTGAATATTCTGTGCTGCGTCCTGAAGGGTATCGATCCCCTGATCCACTGCCGATTTACTTTAGTCTCAACCTCTCTGTCTATAACCAGCAGATTGTTGAATCGGAGTGGCAGAATCAGTGGTTCCATTTCACTGGAAAAGTACACCCCTACGCACTCGAGTGGGTGCTACGGGAGCCTGATGTTTTCACCGATGAAGATGGTGACGGCGAAGTGTACAAGGTTCCAGTTGTTCTCATACGCGACTTTGGATACCAAGCGTAAGCAGACTTATCAATTTCCCTTAGCTCGAGTTCGACTATCGCGCTTGCCACTAATGTAACTATCAGCATTGACCCACGAACTCTTTGCAATGGTGAGGGCTTTCCACTTATCCAACCGGTTGTTTCTTTGACCGGGCAGGTTCTCGGGACAGGTCAAACCCACTTGATCAAGGACTCTGTCCCGCTATTGGATGATGCGCAGCTGAGATGCTGTGCATTTATCCAGTGCTGTACCTACATCACGCCCGGCCAGCCATCAAAGAGCCCTTTCAAAGGCTTCCACCCCTTTCAAGTTTTTATTCTCTTTCCTATTCGCGCTTTGCCATTCTCTCTCCTCTGCAAGAAGATGGCAGACAGGAAAGATACACAGTTTGTTCCAGGTGTGCCCTTCAACTGCGTCGGCAAGATTGTTGGCCTGCTTGACCATAGTCTTATGGTAGCTGCCCCTACGGTCGATGAGAGGGACTATGTTTTCATCGTCGTTCCCGACTCTTGGACATTTCCGGACAAGAGCACGCCACCTGTACCTGCTTCTAACACAGTCTCCCCGTCTAAAACCGAACCTAGCCCATCCCAAGCTAGCGGCTTCGCAGCAATTAGGTCTATGTTCAAGTCTCCCTCAAAGAAAGGTTCACAGGCGCAACAGTCACAGTCACAATCATCAAAATCGTCACAGGGAGGTCCATCCCAACAACCCGCTACTCCATCTCAGAACAAACGGCCTGCAATCTCCGCATCTCAATCATCTCCGTCAAGTTCAAACAGTCCCGCCCCCAAGAGACTCAGGAGGTCTACTGTAACTACCGCAACATCTCCAGTCATTGCAGGGTCGCCGGTCTCCCCTTTAACATCCGTAGACTCTGATGAAAATGATAGCCATGAAGAAGGTGAAGCGAAGGAAAACGAGGACTCTCGATCACCTAACATATCTGCCACACTCCGATCCTCCGTTCGTCCTAATATGAGGTCATCAACTACCGAACCAGGTGGCAGGAACAAGAGGCATCCGACCAAGAGACTAGAAGTAGCATAGTATAGTGATAGTGTGTGGTATTCTAGGCTGTTGTATTGGGTTTGGAAAACTTATAGATTGATATGTGGGGGAAATAAGAGTGTGGTTTCAACACCAGTGCGAGTGATAAAGTCCAATGATCTCAAAACCAGGACATCTTGGCATGCCAGCTTTTTATACTCAAATTGACAATTTTCCCTCTTTGGTATGGCGTCTGATTGGTCTCTGCTAGTCTCAGTCCCCTGATCCCTGTCTCAATTATTGACCCTCACCCTATTGGCTAGGTCTCTTAGTTCCGCATTAAGCTCTTCAAATCGTGCCACTCAAAATGGTGCCTTCTCCTCAAAGCCCGCTGCGTACGTCTTATTGGCTACGCAAAATAAAGGTAACACACACACGCGCCTTATTGGCCAAGTCTCTTCATCCACCCACCCAGAGCCGACCACTTAAAACCGCGCCCTCTTCTCAACGCATGCAGCAACCCACTAGTAAAACAGCCATACAGGCTCTTGTTGCAAGCTTCGTACCGAAAGGCTACTCAGCGCAAGGGAGCCGCCAACTTGCCCATCATGCCCAGCTTCCAACTTCCAACGTCCCCCGGCGGACGTGCGCCTTCCCCTGTGTTTTCATAAACAAGTGGGAGCACGGCGAGTGAATACGTGCAGGGGCGCAGTCCCATTTGTACCATTCTGATTGGTCTGTAGGCGAAGGACAGGGGTGCCGTCCGGATTAAACAGGCTCTGATTGGCTACTGCCAGACAGGGGTAAAGAGCCCGGTCTACCAGCGTCCTACCCTGTACCGTAGAAACTCAGTTATCTCGCCCAAGTAGCGTGAGACTAAAAGACTTGGCGCCCCACTGTAATGCAGATCTATTCCTCATACAATTAGTGTGAGGGCTAGAACTGAGGGGTAGGATATCAAAAAGTTGTGCGGTCTCCATTGGGATAATTCCCACACTTTGTGTTTCCTGACATTCTTCCTCAATTGAAGCTCAAATTAAGCCGTTTTTTCGCATGATGCCGCCCCTTCAGGAGATTGATCCTAATATCCCAACTTGGGATATTTTGGCCAGGCCCAAGAAGCGTGTTCCCAAGCCAACGCCGCTCAAGGATCGTCAGTATAAGGTCACGAAGCCGGCTCTGCGTCAGCAACGCTCGTACACGAAGAGGAAAAAAGAGGAGGTCGTCATGTGGCTAATTCATCATCGTCTCTTGGTCCGAGGCACGTTGGTTACGCCCACGGCAAGGGATGCTGAAGCTTACTTTAAAATCCCGCATCGTACGATCCATGGATGGAAGGTGGCTTACAGTGAGTCTCACGTTGAAGATAGAACCCGTGGTTATGCCCCCCAATGGCCAGGGCTTGAGGGAGAGCTGTATAAGCTATTCCGAGAGCGCAGGTCAAAATCTAAGGTTGTGACGACCTCGTGGTTCCGTATGAAGTCACGGTCAATTTTTAAGGAATTATACCCGAGTTTTCCCAACCAATTTACATTCTCCGTTGGTTGGTATCGCGGCTTTCTCCGGCGTCACAATATCGTAAAGCGTCGGATTACGAAGCAGTCAACCAAGCGCCCAGAAGACTATATCAATATAGTGAATAAGTTCTTACGATTCATCAGACGCGTCTCATCAGTTGGATCCCAACATCGCGCCTTTACAGTGATGTTACACTCGCCAAAAAGACGATTCCGTAAACGCCTTATACTTAACCTCGACGAGACCCCAATTCCTTTCGAATTTCTTGACGGATCAACGTGGGAGATACAGGGTTCGAAGACTGTTTCTGGCCACACTGACCGCAGTGGATGGAACAAAAGACAAGCAACCTTAGTGTTGTACATTTTTGCAGACGGAATTCACAGACTTAAACCCAAACTCATTTTCCATGGCGTACCTACCGAGGAAGGCGGTCAAATTTACGAAAAGGAATCGCATCACTACCATCCTGACGTCACTGTGGAGTTCAACAAAACCGCGTTCTTCTCCACAGCGCCATCGAGTCGATTCTCGAATCTTCTATATTAAAGAAGATATAACGCTTCACGCACCCAGTTTGTATTTAGATTCTTTCCTTTCTTCACCTTGAAAGTAAACAGCATAGGGACTAGTTAGTTGAATCAACTCGCTAGAGGCCTTTCACATACTTTCAAGGTCACTTCAGAAGTCCGCTGAAGTCCAGAAGTCAACGACTCATCCCGAGTCCAGAAGTCAAAAAGTCAGCCGAAGCACCCGAAGCACCCGGAGTTAAGAAGTTAGAAGCACCAGAAGCCACAAGCGAAGAAGAATAATGGACCACTCAGACGGCATGACTCAGGGGGAAACCACTAGCCAGTCGGCTAGCGTACTCGAGCAACTCTTGAGCGAAGTCAGGCTTATGCGGTCCGAGAATATGGCCCTAAGAGAGGCAAACGAGGAAACGAAGTTGAAGCTGTTAGCACTGGAAACGTCCATCCAGTCTATACAGCCCACACTAGCGCGCACGCTGGCGCCAGAAGACAATGAGACAACCGCTGTTCCTGTCACTCCCAACACTACTACCAACCCTTCTATCACCGCCGATCCCGCCAATACGGTTATCACTTACAGTCCTCACCCGACAAAGCGCCCCAAGCTGCGAGATGTCCCGAAGTACAGTGGTGACAAGTCCCAGTGGCGTAGCTGGAAGTTGGAGACCGAAGGGAAGCTACGAGTCGACGGCGAAGCCCTCGGAGACGCAGAGGGCCACTTCATGTATGTCTTTATGAGCCTGGAAGGCAAGGCTAAAGACAATGTGACCACCTTTGCGGAGATGCAAATTGAGAAGAGCAGACATCTCAGTAATCAATATATATTTATTGTTATGGGCATATTTATTGTTAAGCTTATCCATATCGATATCAATATAGACGGTGCCAATAAATATATATTATTAATAATTAATAATATGGCCCCCGCTATTTTCCAGTGCCGTTACTGAGACGTTTCACAATAACTACCTGCGATGTCAGGCAATCCGGATTGGGTATTCCTTTGCGCAAGGCGTACAATTTCTTGGGACAGAGAACGACTTTCGGTTGAGACTATCCCAAGACTATCTAGAAGCCGCAATGCCTGAGCAGCTGAGTGAAGCATGACTCGATCCGCAATATCTGCGTCGCAGTAGATGGCAAGATGATGGATGTTGCTGGAGGCGGCGACGACATTCCCGACCCTTCATGATTATATTAATAATTATTGATAAGCTTAACAATAAATATCAATATGAGGACACAGTTAACAATACATAACAATATGCCAAAATTATGTATTTATTTATTATTGAGATGTCTGGAGAAGAGGACGTTTAACGTGGCTGAACTGCTCAACCGCCTTGAACTGTTGTACGGAGAGAAGGATCGTAAACAGAGAGCTACTCGCAACCTGCACTCGATTAAGCAAGGAGAAAACGAACCATTTACATCGTTCTACCCTCGCTTCGAGAAAGAGATCGCCAACGCCAATGCCGAATATTGGCCAGATGACAGCAAGATTTCTTACCTCCAGGAGGCACTAAACGACAAAATGAAGGCCGCTCTTATAGGCTCTGATCCCGTCGCGATTAGCACCTACCTTGGGCTGGCAAAGAGGTGCGACTCGCTTAGCAGCCAGATGGAACTGTTAGGCCAGTGGAAGAAACCTCGCGGCAACACGAGGGGCTTGGACAACCACGGTAGTCAGAGCAGCCAGAGATCTCAGCAACAGCTTGTCCAGCAGGCTGAGGTCAGAAGAGAGGACATGATGGAATGGGAGCCAACCCCACAAGCATCCACTCAAGTAAACGCTGGGCGCACCCGCGGCGGCAAGAACACGAATGGCTACCAGTCCAGGCGACCAGAGGATCAGGCTTTGCTCGGTAAGCGTGCCAAGTGGGTCGATCAGGATGAAATGGATGCACGCTACCGCGAAGGACGTTGTCTCCGTTGCGGAAGAGATAACTGCAGAATCGAACACTGTCCATTAGCCGCACCTATTCGGCCCGGGAGCGTAACCAGACGCACTCAAGTCAACGCCACAGCCCCCTCGCGCCCCTCGGTTACCAACGCCGCGATCGTTGAAGAAGACGAAGATGCCACTCTCCAGAGCGATGGAGATTCAGACTAGGAACACGCGGCGGCTGTGAGAGAATGGGAGACAACCGTTAAAAAGAGAATGGATGGAGATCCATTCATAGCAGACGTTAGGGTGAATGGAACGGACTTCGTACCATCACTCGTCGACTATGGTTGCCTCTGCTACGGCGCGGTTAGCAAACGGACCTTCCAATCTCTTCAGCTGCCACATATACCTGTTCAACCTCGCATCCTCGAGAATGCAGCAGGAGATGGCAAGGAGGTTAAGATCGACAAGATCACTTACTTATCGATCGACCTAGACGGACACCAACAGCGCCGTGTATTTATGTACGTCATTGACGACCTTAACTGGGATATGATTCTAGGCAAACGATGGATGGAGGATCAAGACGTTCACATTCATGCGAAGGAAGGATACTTGGAGATCGGAACCAGTGGAGCTCGAGTACAAGACCGACAGCGCCATCGGCCCCCTCGACTAGAGGTCTCGAAGGTGATGGCCGCTGCCTTTCTAGGCGACGTGCGCCGCAACAGACGTACAGGCGGCGTTGGAGTTTATGCCGTCACGATTGCGGACATCGACAAAGCCTTGAGACCGAAACCAAAGATCGACCCAGTGGAGAAGTTGCCACCACACTACCACAAGTGGTTACAAGCCTTCTCTCGACAACTGGCCAACCAGTTACCTCCCCACAGGCCAGGCGTTGACCTGAAGATCGAAGTCCTACGAGACGAACACGGCCGCGAGAAACCCCTACCCTGGGGTCCGCTTTATGGCATGTCTCGCGAAGAGCTATTGGTACTGCGGAAGACACTTACAGAGCTTCTCGACAAGGAATTTATCAGAGTTAGCAGTTCACCCGCGGCGGCACCGGTTCTCATGGTGAAAAAGCCTGGTGGAGGCGTTCGCTTTTGTGTGGATTACCGAGGATTGAACAACATCACCAAGAAGGACCGCTATCCCCTGCCCTTACTCAACGAAACGCTACGCACTGTGGCAAAGGCAAAGTGGTTCACGAAGCTAGATGTTATAGCAGCATTCCACAAGATCAGGGTCGCCCCCGGAGACGAAGAAAAGACGGCCTTCAGAACACGCTACGGATCTTTTGAATGGCTGGTAGTCCCATTTGGACTGACAGGTGCACCCGCAGCCTTTCAACGGTATATCAACAGTGTGCTACAAGACTACCTAGACGATTTCGTGTCAGCATACATCGACGACGTGTTGATCTTCTCTTCTGGAAGCATTCAAGACCACCGCGACAAAGTCGGCAGGGTCCTCCAACGCCTAATGGATGCTGGGCTACAGCTAGACATCAGCAAGAGCGAATTCGAAGTCAAGACGGTGAAATATCTCGGGTTCATTATCGAGGCGGAGAACGGGATCCGAGTCGATCCTGAGAAGGTCAAGGCTGTCAAGGAATGGACTACGCCAACGAACGTAAAAGCCGTTAGAGCCTTTATCGGTTTCGCGAACTTCTACAGGATTTTCATGCCTGAGTTCTCAGAGATAGCAGAGCCGCTGATACGGCTAACGAAAAAGGACGTACCTTTCCGTTGGGACGACCTATGCGAAGAAGCCTTTGAGAAGCTTAAGGACCTATTGATTACGGCCCCTATTCTAGCTCATTTCCACCCGGAGAGAGAGACTATCGTGGAGGCAGATTCTTCAGGATTTGTCACTGGGGGTGTCCTCTCCCAGCGGGACGACGAAGACGGACTATTACGGCCTGTCGCCTATTTCTCGAAGAAACACTCGCCAGCAGAGGTCAACTACGCTATTCACGACAAGGAACTGCTTGCTATTGTGAGGTGTCTGGAGCAATGGGAACCAGAGCTGCGTGCTGTGAAGAATTTCAGGATCCTCACGGACCATCAGAATCTGAAATACTTCTATTCGGAGAGAAGATTAACGGAAAGACAAGTACGATGGTCGGAGTTCTTATCCAGGTTCCATTTCACACTCGAATGGAGACCCGGAAAGAAGGCTGGACTGCCAGACGCGCTCTCTCGACGAGACCAAGATATGCCAGCCGACTACTCGGACGAGCGGCTCAAGGCACGCATTATGAGGCTCTTTCAGGACGACCATCTTAGAAGGGTACGCATCTCGACAGTTTCCACCAACACTGAGGGCGCCCTGGAGTTTGATTTCAAAAAGGATATCAGGCTATTCGAGGACCAGGAATTGCAGCAACTTTGGGACGCCGCACGCCGAGAGGACAAGCTCTACCAGGAACTCACGAAGCTAGTAGCGAATGGAGAGAAGAACTTACCGACACAGTTGCAAAAGGAGAAGGTTGTGAGTATCTCAGAATGCTCACTGGATGACAGAGGTCTCCTATGCTTCCGGAATCGTGTCTGGATACCCAACTCTGAGCCGCTGCGCACGAAGATTATTCAAGCAACACACGACTCCCACATTACCGGGCACCCGGGAAGAGACCTTACGTACTCCATCCTGTCGAGACGTTTCTTTTGGCCGGGCGCAGCTAGCGAAGTACGCCAGTTCGTGCGTAACTGTGAGGTCTGCGGAAGGAACACCATTTGGAGAGACACGAAGAGAGGGCTCCTGAAGCCATTACCCATTCCGCAACGAATATGGAGCGAGGTCACTATCGACTTCATTACGGACCTCCCACCATCGGGACGAGACGGCGCGACGAACTGCATGGTAGTCACGGACCGTCTTACCAAAGGCGTCGAACTCGAAGGCATGAACGATATCTCTTCGGAAGCAGTTGCTAAGAGACTTTTCGAACGGCACTACCCGGTCCATGGTATTCCAACAGCCATAACCAGTGACCGTGGGCCCCAGTTTGTCAGCGACATGTGGAAGCACTTCTGCAAACTGCTGCAGATTGAGCAGCGGCTATCGACGGCGTACCACCCACAGACGGATGGAGCGACGGAGCGAATGAACCAAGAGGTTGAGAAGATCCTGCGAATATGGACAAACTATCTCCAAGAGAATTGGCTAGACCTGCTACCAATAGCCATGGCAACAATCAACGAGAGAGACGCGGCCTCTACCGGCCTCAGCCCGTTCTTCTTCATGCATGGCTACCACAACGAACCAATTCAGCTAGTCGAGGACCGAAGAGCAGAAGATGCGAAAGAGGGTGAGGTTATGGCAGAAGACTTTATCCAGAGACTTCAGGACGCCACAGAGTTTGCGCAAGCTGCAATAGCTATGGCCCAAGAGATACAGCAAGCCCAAGCCAACAGACACAGAACGGCCTCGCCCCGCTATAAGCCGGGAGACTGGGTATACCTTAACCTGAAGAATGTCAAGACGTCACGGCCATGCAAGAAGCTTGACTGGCTACATGCAAAGTACCAAGTGGTCGAGGAGATTAACCCACACGCCTACAAGTTAGACGTGCCCGGACGCATACACCCGGTATTCCATGTCGATTTGCTCCGGCCCGTCCCTGACGACCCGCTTCCTCCACAGCAGGTCGATCACGAGAGCGCCCCACCAGTGCTGGTGGACGGTCAAGAGATGTACCTCGTTGAACGTATCCTCGATGAAAAGAAGGAAGGCACGCACAAGAAAGTGCTCGTGAAGTGGGTGGACTATTCGAGACCCACGTGGGAGCATCTCAGTGCTGTACGGCATACGGATGCATGGAAACAATGGACAAAGCGGAAGAAGAAGAGAGTCAACTTCGAAAATCATCGTGAGATACACGCCAACTCTGGAGGAGGGGGGTAATGTAACGGGTCAGGCCCACTTGGCTGGCGGCTCTGCCGCCAAGCCCGAATTCTTCTCCACAGCGCCATCGAGTCGATTCTCGAATCTTCTATATTAAAGAAGATATAACGCTTCACGCACCCAGTTTGTATTTAGATTCTTTCCTTTCTTCACCTTGAAAGTAAACAGCATAGGGACTAGTTAGTTGAATCAACTCGCTAGAGGCCTTTCACAGTGGGCCTCAGTATAGGCAGCAGGTCATGGTGCAACTTCGGGTATGTTGTCTCCTTGAATGTAACTAAGACCGTTAAGATGGTTCAGGTCGCCTTCATAACCAAGGCCAGCACCCTTCTGGGCCTGGGCATTCTTCTTGACGTGAGCTTGAGGGTGGGACAAGTGGCTAGCTCCGGTGGTGTTTCTCACGAGTCTAGGGGGTGCAGCATAGGATGTGGCCAGAAGACATTGAATTGAGCTTCTTCTTCTATCTAAGAGAGTGACGAAGGTCGGTCTCTTATACCTATGTCCAATCTGCCAATATCATAGGCAGCAGGCTGCTGCCTGATACTAGTTGTGGTCGTTCACTCTCATCGTGAACAAGTTCACGATGATCGTGATCCTTGCCTCATTTCCATCTTCATTCCAACAGGGTTTCCACGACGAATGGAGCACTTTTGGAAGTGACGCTTTAGGATATCACTTCGAGAAAACGTATCGCGGCAAAGCACACACATGTAGGGGCGGTCGCCGGTGTCTGTGGCAAAGTGAAAAATCTGCGTTAGCCGAATGACGGACAAATGAGGAACGCGTATACTTACGTCGCAGAAGGTGGCGCTTCAAATGCTTTGCGTGGAGGTAGGTCTTTGTGCAATGGGGGCAAGGAAACTTTCCATCGGCGTCTTTAACAGGAATCACCGTGTTGTAGGTGCCGCCAGTGCCAGCGGCGGGGGCGGCAGGTCGGCCAGGGGCACTGGGCAGGATACCGCGTCGGCCCTGCGAGCCAACAACGTGAGCAGGCTGCTCACCCTCGTGCTGAAGAACCGAGTTGGGCTGCATCATCGAGCCAGGTCCGTAGGGCGAAGAGACGCCGGGTTGGGACATGATGCCGCCAGGCGGCATTAGGCGCAGCACAGGAAGCCCTCTACCGCCGACGGGCGCGTGTGCAATGGGCTGCGGGTGCGACGCGGTAGTCGTGGCCTCGGGCATCATGGCGCCTGACGTGCCATAGGCCTGGGGAGGAGGGTACTGGCTCTGGGGCAGTGAATAGATCCCACCGCGTCCTCCAGGCTGCGACGTCTGCTGGTAGCTGGGGAGGTTGTTCGAGCCCGGTGTGTTGGGCGTGCCTGAGATCCGCGGCGTGTGCGAGTGGCTATTGTAGAGAGGCTGCATCGCTGAGGCGGGAGGCTGCAACGGCGGAAGAGTTTGAGGAAAGTGAGGGTTGATTTGCTGCTGGTTGAGCGCGAAGCCGGTGGGCGAAGGATAAGTCTGGCCAGATGGAGTCGTGTCTCCACCATTGTCGGGATACTGTCCGTCCATGCTGCTCTCGAAAGACACGCGTTGGGTGTGACTGTGGTGAAGAAGCCGCGACAGAATCGGTGGGGGGGGAAGACTGGAGTTTGGTGGCGGAGTTGCTGACAAGATCAAGTCAGATTGGCGACGAGAAGATCCCAAGTTTACGGGGGAGATAAACGAGCGGTCGCTAAGGCACAAGACTGTGCAAATTGTAAACCCGCGTACGAGATTCCTGAAGAAAACAAAAAATGAGACTCCTGGCAGCCTCCTAACTCCTTGAAGTGGTGTTAAAGGGTGCAAATATGGAGACCTGGTCTCGGTATTGTTCTTCGGGGGGAGCATTGCTACTCGCACAGCCTACGGGGTCTCCGTTGGTATTGCTATCCGCACAGCAATCACATGACCCTTTGTTTTTTTTTTGTTTTTTTGTTGTTTTTTTGGGCTGTCTTCCCTCCGCTACACCAAAATTACAGTGTAAGAACGCAATTAACTAAATAGCTCTAAGTCAGAGGTTTCCTTCGGAATCTCTTTCTCTCCTTGTAAACAATCATTTTACCCAAGTCGCACCCGACCTCGTTCGTGCTCTTGTACCGTCTCATATCCCCTGATCGTATGCTACGCAATTACCGTGCACAAGTCACAAAGCATCACCGAAGACGTGATAGTTATAGATCTGTCTTGCTGGGACTTTCAGACTGGTTTAAGCTATGTGGCTGTCTCTCGCGTGAAAACGCTCGAGGGTCTGATGTTGGATGCACCATTTGATCGCAATCACCTGGTCTACGGGTCTCCCCCGGATGGCATGAAGATGAAGATGAGGGATCGGGAGCTTAGGAAACGACAGGTACTCACACGGAATCCGTACATGTCACATAATACCAAGAATGGCCATGGCAATGGATCAGTACGTAGATAATGCAGTAGTAGTAATAGCTTCCCGGCCCGCGGACACACAGCCTTCGGCTGAGGCTACCCCACGCACACCATCGCCGCTCCAATGTGCATGGGGTGACGTAGTATTTTAAAGGTCTGCCTTAATCGTATGTAGGACTAGGTACCAAGGTCTCTGGGAGGCTCCCTTTTCTTTGGCGGTGAGGACAAGTACGACACACCCACGGCAATGAGCAGAGCTGCACCTCCAAGTCGAACCCTATGTCGTGGTCAGCACATGGCAGATCCATGGCCATCGGGACTGTACCAGTTTTGCTTGATGAAATCACGACCGCCGCGGCCGGGTGGCGGGAGCTGCTGCCCTCCCAGGCCGCCGATGTCGCCGTCACTGCTGACGGTGGATTGCTGCCGGAGCTAGAATCGGCGAAGTGGGGCCATTCCGGCACCGGGCCGGATACAGGAGCGGATCACGCTAAGGGATGCCCGGTGGATGGTCATGTTTGTAATGTAGATTTCAGACTGTCTCGGGAGGAAGTTATCGAGGGAAAAAGCATGGAACAGACTTGTCTTTCATGTAAGATGCTTCCAGTCGACACCAGATGGAAGAGTTTGTAGTGTGATGTCGACATGACGTCGAGACTTGAGGGGAGCCCCCCGCTCCCACCTAATTTTTCTGGCCTAGGCTGGTTGATCCTACATCATTGTGGCTCATGCATGCCACTGCACTCTGGGCCTCAATATTTGGCTACTACTGTACAAAGGACCCGTCGTTTACGTCTGTATCGCAATCCTAGTTTTTTTTCACAGGAAACCACATTTTCTTCCGTGCACCCTCCATTCCATTCGATGATGCTTCCCGTTTGAGTGACACAATATGCTGGCAACCTGTGCCCAATCAGACAGCGGCCTTGACCTTAGTCCAAGACGCGGCAGTTAACTCATTGGCCAGGTGTTTCATGAATCGGCTTCTTCGTTGCCGATGAAGGGTTGGTAACTTAAGAACGACACTGCTGGCCTCAAATTCAAAACAGACAAGAAGTGGATGACGAAGTGAATCCCGTATTCCGGTGGCTGGTCCGGATAACGAATTAAAATCAATCGGCGGCATAGCGCCCACGCCTCCATCGACAGGCGCTCCTACAGTCCCGTTGGCTCACTTCGTATCTCCACCGAATTTGGCTCCTTTCCAAACACCCCCGTACGTCGTTCAATGGCAACGGCAACGGAAACGGCGGTAGCAGTCCTTCGTCCTCTCGCGGTTCGCTCTCCCTAAAGCAACGGGCCTCGACGAGCAGTCTCTGCCCAATTTCGAGGGCTCCTACGGTAATCTTAAGACTGCGCTAGCCAACAGCCTCGGCAGCGTTAGTGGGACTAGCAGTCTCGTCCCGAGTCCGATTATCTCTGCTATGGGTTCTGTTACGCCTCTTCCAAGTCCACTCATGTCTGGAGACTCCCCAGGGCCCTGGAAGTGGCTGAGTGCAGGGTCTGCGTTACTTGTGGGGGCCTCTAGTCCGGCGTTCCCCGTGGTCGCTTCCGCTCCCACGGGGGGTCCCTTGACTAGCAAAAGGGGCCCTTGATTCGCAAAAAAAAAGGTACTTCCAAACAGGGGGGTTTCTCCCCAATTTAGAAGTCACTTCATTAAAACAATAATATGTGATATTGTCAAAGTTGACGAAGTTGGTGATGTCACGTTGAGCGGGTTTATTCATGAAAAAGAGCCACTTCAATTTAGGTGGGGAAACCCCTCTTTTGGAGGTATCTTTTTTTTTTGCGAATCAAGGGCCCCTTTTGCTAGTCAAGGGACCCCCCGTGGGAGCGGAAGCGACCACGGGGAACGCCGGACTAGAGGCCCCCACAAGTACTCCCCACAGCACCGCCTCACAAACGTCGGCGAGGGATCCGTTTTAGTCAAACACGGGCGAGTCCATTGATGCCGCCCTTTCGAATGGTGCAAAGCGCAAGATATACTCCGCGCTCGAGCTTGGAGACAAGATTCCGAGCATCAACCAACCTCATCACACTCGAAAACACAGCGTAAGCGACTACCACCCGGATCAGATGGGAACACACACGAGACAGGCATCAAAATCAGGTCTACACGTCCAACTCGATGGCACCAACGACCCCCAGCCCGAATCCCATATGCTGAGGGAGTTGCACTTGACTGAGTGCCGTGACCTGACTTCAACTCTCACACAACCTCTGAACCCACCTCCCAGCGAGTCTTCTCAAAATTCGGCCGACGGTTCGAACAAACCCAAGAGCTCTCGCTTTGAGTACTTTGAAGCTCAAGGACGGAACGATAGGAAACGACGTCGATGGAGATCATTACGCCTACTTGGCCAGGGTACCTTTAGTAGGGTCATGCTGGCCACGAGCCAAATTGAATCCGAAGATGGTGGTGACGAAACTGAAGCTAGAAATGCGGCCTCAAAGTCCCAGGTCGGTCTTGACCGCAAGACATTAGTTGCGATCAAGGTCTGCGAGCATGGCCCTCGAGGCGGTGCTAGCGAGGAACGAGTCGAGATGAATTTGAAGCGCGAGCTCGAGATTATGTTGAATTTTCACCATCCGTCGCTGGTCGACCTCATCGCTTGGCAAATCGAACCCTCGAGGGCCATCCTGGTGCTGAGCTTTTGCCCTGGAGGCGACCTGTTTGACATTGCAACAACTCATCGGGCGGTTTTACAAGAGTCCTTACTGCGAAGAATATTTGCTGAGTTGGTCGGTGCCGTGAGCTATCTCCACGAAAGGAGAATCGTCCATCGTGATATCAAGCTCGAGGACATCCTCGTGAACCTAACTCCAGCGGAACTCGCCGACCCGACCATTGGCTGGGTTACTTACCCTTACTCTGTCGTAATTCTCACGGATTTGGGCCTCTCACGCCGCATTGCCGACGATGAGAAGCTCAAGACACGCTGTGGCTCAGCTCCTGAGGTTATCATGGGCCAGCCCTATGATGGCCGCGCCACTGACGCCTGGTCTTTGGGTGTTTTGCTCTACGCACTCCTTGAGGCTCGTCTACCCTTCGACCCGCATCCCAGCATGAGCGATGCACACCGCATGCGCAGCCGCACCAGCCATCGCATTGCTAGAGTTGAATGGAAATGGGTCGAGTACGCAGGGGAGGATACCGACAATGATGCCGACGAAGCCAAGTTCGAGGAGAAGGGTCTCCTGGGTGCTATGGAGATCACGGAAGGGTTGCTGAAACGCGCCAGAAGCCGCTGGAGCGTCATCAAGGTCGCCAAGACCCCTTGGGTTGCTGATGCTATCAAAGTTGAAGGCGGATTGCGATTTCGAGAAGAAAAGGACTGCGCAGAAGTCTAACGGAGTCACAAGTCCTAATATTCGACAAGGTCCCAACAACGGTCATCGATTTTTCTTTACCCATTCGATTCTAACCCCGCCATTACCTAAATTACTTAAACCTTCTTTCTCTTCATTTCTCCAGCGACGCACCGCCGTTTTGATGTTGCTGCGAAGAAGTTCACTCAAAGACATACCATACAAGACCCAGCCAGAATCATTAAATGGGGTAACTAAACAATGGGAAATGGTATTGGAGCATTTCCAGCTTGTACTCTAAGATTTTTCTTCTTTCTTGACTGATCATTCGTTTCTTGGGCCACCCATTTGTTGTTAGGTTTGTTGGAACGTTTTGTCCTTTTGTTGTTTACTACCATCCATAACCCCTCTTTCGGCATACCCCCTCTTTCGGCAAGCAAAATAAAAAAAGCTTCACCAAAACTCACCAACTTCACTTATACCAGAATTGACCAAAGTAAATAGCTACTTAGAGGACAATGGCTTTATCGATTATAGAAATGATTGGAGTTAACGACTTTAGCTCTCTTAGGCTGTGCGGGGTACGCGATCTATGCATGCTGTTGCATCTAGGAGATGGAAGTGATCATGTGTGTGAGAAGCTCTTGCTATTCTTCCTATCTAATGAGGGTCTTTGGGTCAGTCTTATAGATGAAGAGACTGATGACCTCCCACAGCCAAGAGGGTCCGGATGCTACGGACTATTTGACTTTATCTAGCTGTCCTCCTGATCATAGCTTGTGACGAAGCTGATGACGAGGCCAGTGACGAGGAAAGTGGCTGTGGAACCTTATGATGAAGGGCAGAAAGCTTGACTGTTGTCATAGCTGCAAAATCCGATATCCCGAAATGTGACACATGCTGTGCTATGGAAATAGTGTTGGTTTAACCATCAAACTCCTCACCGCTCTTTCCCGTGTTTTTTGACCTTTGTCTGCGACAACGACAAGAAAATGCCTAGGTCGAGACCTCGATGGAAATATACAGAGGAAAACATGGCAGAGGCTATCTTGGATGTTACTGATGATGGCGTTTCACCTCCTCAAGCCGCTCAGAGACGGGGAGTGCCTCGAAGCACTCTAGTCGACAGACTTAACGGCCGCGGGGCCGTTAAAGAGCAGATCCACCCTCATCGACGCTTGTCCAAGAACCAAGAGGATAGATTGGCTGCCTGGATACTCCGGCAGGAGTCCTTGGGCTACGCTCCGTCCCACAGTCAGATTCGCGCCTGTGTCATGGGCCTGCTGAGACAGCAGGGCGAACATCCCGACTTAGGACGCAACTGGGTGATCAAGTTTATCAGTCGCCGCGCAGATCTAAAGACCAAGATGGGTAGACGTCAAGAAGCCAAGAGGTTCGACTCTTTCACACCCAAAGCGGTTCATTGGTACTTTGATATCAGGGAGGGCCAGTATGGCTGGATCAAGCCCGAAAACACCGTCAACGTTGATGAAGGAGGCATTATGACTGGTTTCGGCAAGCATCTATCTGTATTCCTTGCCAGTGTTTGAAATTCGACCGACTAATTCTCTTTATTTAGGCCTGGATAGCCTGGTTGTTGGAAGCGCGGACCCGAAGCGGAAGGCATTTCTCAAGGGACCACAGACTCGAAATTGGACTTCATTTATCGAAGCTGTCACTGCTGACGGCCGCGCCTTAATCCCTGGCATAATCTTCAAGGGGAAAGAACTCCAGAAACAGTGGTTTCTTGACGAATTCAAGCAGATAGCAGACTGGTATTACATAACTTCGCCTAACGGATGGACTGACGACCACATTGGCGTTGAATGGCTTGAAAGAGTCTATCTACCCCAGACAATGCCAGCCGACGACTCTGACGCGAGACTGATCATTTTAGATGGTCATGGGAGCCACGCAACGGTATGTTCTTCGTTTACCTCGGTTCAAGCTCACTACTGAGTGACGGAAGGATGAATGGATGGCCACGTGCTTTTTGAACAACGTTTATTGCTGCTATCTGCCAGCACACTGCTCTCATGGACTCCAACCACTTGACAATGGAGTATTCAATGCCTCCAAGGCCGCATATCGACGAGAGTTGGAAAAGTTCGCTTCATTGACTGATTCCACTCCAATGGACAAGGTCAACTTCATCAGGGTCTACGCCAAGGCGCGTCAAGTTGGAATGACTAAAAAGAACATACTCTCCGGCTGGAGGGTTACTGGGAACTGGCCGATCTCACGTACCAAGGCACTGAGGCATCCAGAAATCCAACAAGATAGGCCAAAGGGCAACCCAAGAGCAACCCCCGAACCCGCGCCGTATTTTGACTCGGACGATACACCACAAACGAGCCGTCAAATTCGTGATCTCGGGCTGAACAAAACACCAAAGACGCGGAGACGGTACAACGTGATAGCCAAGGGCTTTGAGGCTCAACAGCAGACGGTAGCGGCGCATACTGTGAGGATTGCTAGCCTAGAGGAAGAATTGGCTCGCTTGCAAAGAGGGAAGAAGAGGAAGGCGGTGCCGAATCCTAACAAACGTTTTATGACTCTTGGGGAGACCCTATCCGGTGGAGAAGCTATAATAGAAGAGGAGACCCAAAATATGGCTGTTGGACTGGAATCGGTCTGTTCAAGCGAGCAGGAGTCAGAATCGGAGGCTGGCTCGGTCATCGAAGTCAGAGAGGAAACCATACCCCGCCAACTCACCACGCGATCAGGGCGGCTTGTCAAAAAGCCCAGGGTACAATAGATGAACCTATTCGTTATTTATGAACGAAGATTTTGACGCATTTCTATCAATTTGGTCCAGTTCTATGTACGTAAAGTTGGTGATTTTTGGTGGTGGCTTTTTTATTTTGCTTGCCGAAAGAGGGGTTGTGCCGAAAGAGGGGTTGTGCCGAAAGAGGGGTTGTGGATGGTACCATAACATCACTTGGGTATCGCAGCCAAAACGGGACATGACTGTCATCTGTACCCATCCACGACCACTTAATGGGCACCCCCACTTAATGGGCCACCAAAATTTCGGTCCTCCCATACAAAATCTGAATTTTCAATTACACCGCATTTTACCAAGAATGAAGATACTCACAAACCAAAACCTGTGCTGTATAGTCTGTGTCATGAAATTTTAATATCGGCTCAACTTTTTCCCGTCTCCCCTCGTGGCCTTGTTCTCTAGCCCTTTGAAATTTTTTCATTTTCACCTTATCCACCCCATCCGACTTCATCCACTCCAGTAGGCATATCACCTACTTTACTTATGGAACTCCTGCCACAATGGTTCGGCGTGATTATACCGAAGACGACGTAGCTGAGGCTATTCTCGATATTACTGATAGAGGCCTATCGCAGACTGAGGCGGCCCAGAAACGTGGAGTGCCTCGATCGACCATTTATAGACGACTTTCCGGTCAAGCGAGCAGGAATGAACGTATCCATGCCCAGCAGCGTATTTCAAAGAGCCAGGAGGAGACTCTCCTTCGTTGGGTACTGCGACAAGAGTCTCTGGGCTATGCTCCCTCGCACAGCCAGCTCCGCGCCTGTGTCGAGGCCATCTTTCAACAACAAGGCGATAACAAGCCTCTGGGTAAGCACTGGACCACCAGGTTCGTCAAGCGTCACCTACAACTATCTACCAAGCTTGGAAAACGCCAGGAAGCCGCCAGATTTGACGGGTTTACTCCGAAGGCGGTCAATTGGTACTTCGATATCCGGGAGAACGAGTACGGCTGGATCAAGCCTGAGAACACGGTTAACGTGGACGAGGGTGGCATAATGGCGGGTTTCGGTAAGTCCTCTACAACTTCTCTACGTGCTTTTATAGGGCTTAACTAATTGGTTGTCCATGAGGCCTGGACAGCCTCGTAATCGGGAGCTCTTACCCGAAGAAGAAGGCGTTGTTGAAGGGCGTTCAGTCGCGCGCTTGGACGTCGTTTATTGAGGCTGTCACCGCAACTGGCCGCGCTTTAAAACCGGGAATTATCTTTAAAGGAAAAGAGCTGCAGAAGCAGTGGTTCCTTAAGGAATTCGAATTGATAGCGGACTGGCACTACATCACATCACCGAACGGCTGGACTGACAACCATATAGCTCTCGAGTGGTTGAAAGATGTCTATCTACCTCAAACGGAGCCTCGTGATGCATCGGATGCGAGACTTATTATCCTTGACGGTCACGGGAGCCATGCACAGGTGAGCCTTTTGGTGTTTTCGCCACAGAGTCACCCGCTATAGGGTCGCTAACGAGCAGTCAGGATGAGTGGATGGCCACGTGCTTTCTGAACAACGTCTACTGCTGTTACCTACCAGCACATTGTTCTCATGGTTTGCAGCCGTTAGATAATGGAATTTTTAATGTCATCAAAGGTGCGTATCGGAAAGAACTCCAAAAGCTGGCTAGTTTGACCGATTCTGCGCCGGTGGATAAAGTCAACTTTATTCGGTCATACGCAAAAGCCAGAGAGGCGGGCATGAGGAAGGAGATTATCTTATCCAGCTGGAGATTTACTGGAAATTGGCCTATAAACCGTCACAAAGCTCTAACGCATCCGGAAATTCAACCGGATAAAGAAAAAGTGCTGGAACGGTTCAAGACGCCAAGCCCTCCTCAACTGCACTCAGATGATACGCCGAAAACGAGCCGCCAGGTGAGAGATATGGCCAAGCATCGAAGTCGACCGACCAGGCGGAAGTATAGTAAGATCGCAAAGGGTCTGGAAGCTTTAGAGATGAAGGTGGCCGTTCAGAATGCGCGGATTACTGGGCTGGAGGAGCAGGTGTCCCAGCTGCAACGAGGGAAGAAAAGAAAGGCGGTACCAAACCCGAACCGACGATTCATGGCTCTGTCTGAGGCTCTAGCGGCTGGAGAAGCTCTCCCTAGCTCAAAGGAGGCAGAAATAGAAGTGGATGTGGATGAGGAGGTCGAGTCGGTGATTGAGGTGGGTGTCAGATCAGAGGACGAAAGTGACTTTATGGTCGTAACAAAGCACTGCCAGCGGACACGCAGCGGTCGGGAGGTCAAAAAAACACGCAGAGAGTAAAATTTGATCAATTTTATGGAGAGTCTCTTTACTAACTTCGATTTTGATTGACAACGTGGTCCGTTTTTATGTGCACCAAAATTTAGATTTTGTATGGGAGGACCGAAATTTTGGTGGCCCATTAAGTGGGGGTGCCCATTAAGTGGTCGTGGATGGTAGTTGGGTCTGTCATCCAGCCCCACACGGCTGCACCAAAAAACCCATGCAAACAGATCTTGGCCTTCGTTTCCAGCTTTGGATGACAGGGATGACCATAGTGAATCGACTTTTCAACGCGTTTTTGAAGGTCCGACCCCGGTGGTGCCCTTCAGGTCGCGATTTTTTTCGAGTGTTTCTGCGTGTAACCAACACCAACACCAACCACGTCATACAACACTGAGCAAAAATATCACCATTTGCGTTGACCAACCCATTTAAAATTGCCCAACGTGAAGATTTTGAGCTTCTTAAGGCAGTTGAGAACGCGGCCAACTATTATTTAATTGATGAAGATAAGACGCAGCCACAAAATACGCGTCGCACGTATACTGTGAGATATGAGAGTGAACTGTGTTCTCTTTTTCTCCCTCTGCGTCTGACAGAGAGCTCGCAACGGCCTTTATATACAGAGATGCCCTTATCGTCATAGAAGCAACAATAGGGTTTTCTTAAAATCGGATCTGAGGGGTCCGGGCCTTCGAGACCGGTTTGCTAGAGATCCGGGCCTTTTGAGACCGGGCCGCAGTCTCATCAGTTGATAGATGTGACATGTAGTTCTGACGTATTTGACATATACGCGTCCCCAGAAGGAGTGGAAGGTATGGGGGCAACTTACATACACCAGCACATGTACAGCTGCTTATTTATTATAATTTAACTGCAAGACGAACCATATTGCTAACTTTTATCCAGGAATGGTGTGCTGTCAGGGCTGGTTACACACAAGGGTGTGAAGAGGGCAGACACGCTGCAAGATAGCAGCTAGCTAGTAGGAATGATGCTGGTGACTGTATTGATCTCTGACCCCCTTTTTGCCTTCTTCCTCTAGTAGCTCTTCTTATAGCCAGGTCTAGTATCCCTCCTTCCAATACCCTAGCTAGCTAGCTGTAGCTTAGCTGTTTAGGTCTAGCTAGTTTGATTGGTCTTCTTAATCCTGAGACTCCGGCCCGGCCGGGTCTCTCGTAACCCGGTCGGAGCTCTCGGATCCGGCCGGTTGCGCTTAGCCCGTGTTTCATAACTCCCTCAGCCACTTGCTAGCTGAAAGCTAGATGTGGCAAACCTGCGACGTAGCTGCGACCTTGTGGCTGTTAGGCGCGGCCGCCACTGTGTGACGGTGGATTTCTGCAGTTAGGGCCCCATAGACCCTTCTTGTGGCTTTTGGCATCTGACAAGGCACCCCTTCTTTCGTGGGCGCGGCCCGCGCCCAGCAATCCTCCTGCGATTTCGCAGTGTCCTAATGCCCGGCCTGCCGGTAACTGCGCGTTGCTGCACTTAACGCCCTCGTGATAGTTTGGCTAAGGCGTTCCTCTTTCCCTCTTGCAACTTCTCACACTTCCTCGGTATATATCCTTTTGCTAGTCGCTGTGGTGCTGCCGCTGGGCCGAAGGCGTAACGCTGCTAACTAGTTGCAGCCTTCGAACTTATCTCCCTGCCGCTGCCGCCATGTCGTCGTATGTTTCGCTCGTGCTTCTAGTAGCGGTCTAGCAGCTAACTTCAAGCGATCTAGTCCCTGCTGCCGACGCTGCCTCGACGCTGCCACCTCGTGGAACCCCGAGAAGACCGCCCGCAAGGGTGCCCCTGTTGCGGCCCCGACGTCGTGCGCTCCCGCTGCTGGCTGTATGTTCGCTGTTCCCTCGCGGCGAGGTCGCTTGCTCATTTGATGATAGCCGCCTCCTCCAAGTGTTCCCGCTGCTCGAAGAATGGGAAACCATGTGAGCCCGTGAGTCGCCTGTGTCTTGCTGCTGTTTTGTAGCTGACTTGCTGTAGCTTGCCCGCGCCGACCGACCAGTTTTGGTCTCTTTCTTTTCTTTTCTCGCTGCCGGGGACTACCCCGACACCAAGGCCGAGTATCTGGACTCCGCGGTATGTCCAATCTTGCTGCTGCTGGTTCGCTGCTAACTGGCTGGTAGGCCGTTCAGGCCGTCCGCACCCCGGCGCGCCGCCTCCTCCACCGCCTCAAGTTTGGGGACAAGTCTGCCCGCGCCCGCACCGCCGCCGCTGATGCCGCTGCTGCCGCCGCTCGAGAGGCCAGCGAGGCCGCTACTCGTGCGCAGCTGTTGGAGGTAACTAACCTCCAGGTGCAGATGGACATCGCCAACAATTTGCGCTGTCTGACCCAGATCCTGCTCCTGCAAGGTCGCTTCAAGGGCGAAGCTCTCTCGCTGCCTGTTCGCGTTGGTCCCGACACCATGCCTGCCGAGCTCTGCCTTAGTGACGAGGAGGAGGAGGATGAGGAATAAGTCTAGGTTGTTGCTGGTGGCTCGCTGGTGGTTCGCTGGTGGCGCCCCCGTCCCCCCGAGGCCTGGTTAGCCTGGCGTGGCTCTGCGGCTGGCCCCCGCCCCTTCAATCGGATATGTTTTGTTTGGTGATTATTTCGTTATATGTTCTTACTGCGGAGGTCCTGCTCATACGCTGCTGGGTAGCTGGTGTCTGAGAAGTCCCGTCTGCCAATCCACGAATTTTCCGCCTCGTCATATCCAACCCATTTTACGAGGTAACGCCTGTTATTTCTAGGGCCGCGATGCGCAAGTATTGACTCAATTTCGTAGACTTCTTCATCGAGGAAGGGGTTATCTTCCAGCGTGCTCGCTGCTGGGTCGTTACCGTTCCATTTCTCTAGGTTAAAGATATGGAATACGTTATGCAGTCTTGATCGTGGTGGTAGCTCGAAGGCACAATCTTTGAAGAAGTTGAGGATCCAGTGAGCAAGGAGAAGAAGGACGTCCAAGTCGCCATCTACGACGGGCTCGATAGCAGAACCCGTAGATTGCTCAAGGTCTTTATCAAGCTCGGATGGGAGAAGCTGCACAAGTACTACAACCGTCTGACTAGCGCAGCTTATGTCGGCGCTGTTGTCTTCAACCCGGCGAAGAAGTGGCGCCTTCTCGATCAACTGTGGTCTCGAGTGCCTTCCCGTCAGGCCAAGGGTTGACGATTAGAGTACGAATCCAAGCTCTTGGAGATCTGGGAGAGTTACAGGGAACGCGACGTTGACTACGAAGTTTTCGCTACATCTGACGAGGCCTCAATGGATTACATTGAGCGGAGACTTGCCAGGAGTGTAGCTGGGTCGCCATGCGCCCAGGGTTCGTCCTTGGCAGCGTCCAGTGCCCGCAAGAGCACCCGAAAGACGAAACACACGACAGCGGGAGCGACTGCTGATGACGAATATGCTCGGTACTGTGCTGAGGATGTTGTCAACAGTCACCACTACAGAAGCAGACCGATTGACTGGTGGAAAATCAACAGGAATCGGTACCCGCGACTGTCTCTGATGGCGGTTGATATGCTCACCATCCCATCGTCGTCTGCGGAGAGCGAGAGGACATTTAGCAGTGCAGGACGTATGACGGCACCGTTGAGAAGCCGGCTGAGGAGGGAGATAGTGGGAATGGCTCAGTGCATTCGATCGTGGAGTAAAGCTGGGATCTACACGCCTTCACTGCCGCTGGTTAGCCTCAGTGATGATCAATGGGTTGACGCACTTGCGTCGCTGAAGGGGACGAGTGACATTTAATCTGCCTAGTACCTGCCTTTGCACAATTGACGATGTTCTGCGATGTCTTATCTGAAGCCAGCGCTCCGAACAAAGCAAAACAAAACAAAATTGACCACTATTTTGTTTTGTTTTGAAATAATACAGGCTGATATTGATTTGGTATTGATTTGTATTGAATATTAACAAAATGCTATCAAAGGCTTAGTAAGTCGGGAGACAGCCAACAATCATTGGATCTGTAAGCAACATACGTGCTTCAAATCGCCCCATTTCCCAGCCAAAACTTGAGGCATATGAGCTTCTCGATTGTCAAATCTTTCAGACTGTGCCTCTGTGTTGATACTGCTAATTTGCAATGGCTGAACGTTCTCTCGCACTCACACGAAGTAGCCGGAATTGACAGTATATCGAAGGCCATTTTTGCTAGCCGTGGCAACGAATCCTGGTGCTGCCGCCACCACTCTAACGGGTCCTTCACAGGTAACAACGGCCCCGAGAAGTAGGAAGTAAGCTCATCCTTCTGTGTTAAGTCCTCAGGCTTATCGTAGAAATCGTCATCGATGACGTAACATGGCCGGGCCTGATCAACCGGCTGGTTATCTCGAAGGTCAAGCTTGTTGTATTCGTCATCGAAGAACTTCGTGAAGGTGGAAAACACGTGTTGAGCATGTTCTTCATCAAGGTTCTTCTCAATCCATCGCTTCTTGAGGCCAGGGTGTAGGATCATCGCTGCCCAGTAGGCAGGCGAGTGGTCGAGAGTAGCAATGTATTTCTCAATTTTAAAGATCGCTACTGAAAGACTGGCACGCAAAGCGTGAAGGCTCTTATCGTCAGAGAAAGTAGGTTCTTCAGAATCGCCGGATTTGCCAGATTCTCCAGATTCGTACATAATAGTGGTTCGGATCGTGCTAGGTAACTTCATGGCGCAACCTCCGTATCGCTCCGGGAGTCGTCTTTTGCGCTGCGG
The DNA here is from genome assembly GCA_020744425.1 of Dactylonectria macrodidyma. Classification (NCBI taxonomy): domain Eukaryota; kingdom Fungi; phylum Ascomycota; class Sordariomycetes; order Hypocreales; family Nectriaceae; genus Dactylonectria; species Dactylonectria macrodidyma. The sequence continues at coordinate 2,698 of JAGMUV010000047.1, read as the reverse complement.
TCGCTGCGATTGAGATTCCAGCGGCGTGGTCGGTCGCAGAGCCGGAACTTCGTCACCGACGAATATAGAGAGGCCGGCATATTCAGGGCCGGTTATTTCTTGATTGACGAGCCCGTCGGCGTAGATCTTTTTCTTCTCGCGGAAGTGGTCGAGGAGATAGTATAACGAAGCCGCTACTTCCGCGAAATGAGGCTCCCTGCTTTCGAATAGCTTCGTGAGCCGTTGACAAGGCGTGAGTATTTCAATTGCGATCGCGAGGAAAGACCAGTCGTCGTCATGCAATACGTATTCCGCAGGGAGGCGGCGTTTGGCGTCCCTCTCTTGAAGCGCCCTCCTCTGGAAAACCTCGATCGGATCTTTTAATTTCATCGCTCTCTCTGCAGAGGCGAGGAAAGAGTTCCATCTCGTATCGTTATCCTGCTTTACCATCAACCCGCCAAGGTCGCGAAGGTTCCAGAGGACCTGGCCGAATTCAAGGAGCTCCTCCTCCGTAAGCTTTCCGTAGGTAAGGTCGAGAAACCGCTCCCTCCGCTGCGGAGATCTTCTGATCCAGTTCATCAGGTTGTGTAACCTTTGAATTGCTGACGATTGACGCCAGTCTTCAAGGAATTTGATCTCTTCTAGCAAAGATTTATACTCCTCTGAGTGAGGATCAAGCTTCTTGAGCGCCTCCTTCTTCGAGCCTCCGAGGAATCCGGTTGCTACGAGGTTTATTTGGTGATTAACGCAGCGAATCCTGCGTTGAGCGCTAAGCTCTGCGATTTCGTCAGTGGCAGATTCTGCACCCGAAAGACCGCAAAAGAGCTCCGTAACTGCGCCGTCGCACGAGTCTGCGTTATCAGCAGTCAAGTAGCCGAGAGTCTCGGAGATCGCGAAATCTTCGATTACGCTCTGTAAAACTGGACCGAGATTCTCACCACCGTGACTGCCGAGTACGCGTTTGAGGGCTAGGAAGCGAGATTGAAGCTGTTGCGAGGCGCTGACGAAGTGAACGGTGATACCGAGGAGCGCGTATTGATTCGGGGAGGTCCAGAGATCGAAAGAGAGATGTTTCTTGTAAGGGGAGGCGGCGAGCTCTGTTTTCAGGAGCCCTTTCTGTGATTCAACCTCGGCGTTGAGCCATGATTTGACAGTATCTCCGCACAGAGGCAGACGCTCCTGAACAAGATCCTTATTTAACAAGCAGAGAAGCTGGCGAAAAAGCGGGTGTTCGATTCCAGAGAAGGGAATATTCGCTTTCGATATCCAGCCTAACAGTGTATCTCGGAAAGTCTGCCCCGTCGATTTACTCACAACAGCCTTCCGCAGGCTCTCCTGTAGAGTCCTCTGACTCTTCTGTGGGCGCGGATTCGCTTCAGAATCAGTCGAATCGCTTCCCTCTACGGAAGAGGTACGAGAGCGAAGAAGTCTGTGATGCTGCCGCAAGTGGTCCAGCGGTCCAGAAGTCGTACCTCTAGGCAGGGAAAAAATCGTTGTTATACCCTGCTCATCACAGAGATCACAGAGCCAGTATTCGCCACAGTTTCGGTGCTCGCGATCGAGCTTGACGAAGCGTGAGCCGTACGGTTCGATCGGGGACCTTTTCTTCCGTTTTTTATCCACCCACTCCGACCGAATATAGGGCTTGCTGTTAATTAGGATCTTCGGCATATCGCATACTGCACTTGGGAGGTTTGCTTCGTCGACATCATCAAGTTGGTTCTTTACGCTGCGGGCTCGGCGAAGAACTGAAAAGGCGCCACCACCGGCGTGCGGAATGTTTGTGAGAGAGCCGGAAGACTGACTGGCTGACTGGCTAGGCGTCAGGCTCGATACCGACGAGGAATCGTCGAAAAATGGATCGTTGGGGTTAGCCATCTTGACGATGTTGGCGATGGGTCCATGTGCAAAAATTTGACTGGAAAAGTGGAATTTTGGGCCTTCGAAGCACTTACCCTATGGCCGACTGACAGGGGGAATTTTACCAAAATATACCAAAATTACCAATACAAAACGGTAGGCTAGTATTGTTTTGAATAGCTTCGATTTTGCTTTGTTTTGTATTGATTTATATTGATTTGATTTGGTAATGTTTTGTTTTGTTCGGAGCGCTGTCTGAAGCCGTGATACCTTCTAAACCCGCTCTGCACCTCTCACCACTTTCTGTCGGGGTATGACGGCATGACGGCCTGGTGATGATGACAACGGTCCATTTGGTTCTAGGTCCTATTGGTGTTTCGGTCTCCGCCGGGATTAGTTCTACGTTCGATCGAGTTCGAATCGAATTCGATCGAATCTTGGCATTCGATAGATATCGAATCTACGGAAGACATGTTCGATTCGATACGAATCTGCGGGGGATGTGTTCGATTCGAGTCGAATCTACAGGACAAGAATTGTGGCACGTTCGATTCGATACGAATCTGTGGGAGATGCGTCCGATTCGATTCGAATCTACTGGGTCACATTCGATTCGAACGCCAAGCCTTGGCGTTCGCTTCGATAGATTCGTAAGATGTCCACGCCTGCTCAATCATATCACTTTAGCATATCACAATACGCAAGTCTGTAGCCTGCTGAGGCTCCTACATCTGAACCGCTTATAGTAATTGGATTCCAAGTATCTATTCCAATGCTGTTTACATTCAAGATAAAGAGAAGGAAAGAAAGAAAGACTGCGGTTGGTCTGACGGCTCAGGGTTTGTGGTTCCTCCTCCCC